>JAAALK010000283.1:52552648-52646131 GCA_019279435.1 Zizania palustris | reverse complement strand
TTGTGAAAGGAAGGGAATAAAAGAAGCAAATCTGTAACTGAAGACCTATAAGAGGTGTGAGTAAGCCTTAGTTTATAAGGGTGAGTTTGACAGGCTCCAGCTTCGCCTTCTTTGTACTATCACTACGGGAGAAGCGGAGTTCGCCGAGTGTCCCCAAACACTCGGCAAATCCCAAAATACACTCGGCAAAGGGTTTGCCGAGTGTCACTCTCGGCAAAGTGCACTCGGCAAACCCATTATCGGCAAAAAGTGATTCGCCGAGTGTTTTTTTAATTGGACCACTCGGCAAATATTTTACCGAGTGCTAAAGTCAACACCCGGCAAAGTTAGAGATGGACGGAAAACTGACGGAGGGTTTACGAGTGTATAGTTTCAGCACTCGGCAAAATAAAACATAACAAATAAAAAATGTGCATGGCGGAGCGGCCGGGGTGGCCGGGGCGGCGCGTGGCCGGGGCGGCGCCGGGAGCTGCGGTCAGCGCGGGGAGGAGGCAGCGCGCTGGGCCGGGGCGGCACAGGGCGCCGCGGGTGGCGCGGGAGGCGCGCCGGGCCGGGGCGGCGCCCGGGGCTGCGGCCGATGCGGGGAGGAGGGCGGCGCCGGTCGGGGCGGCGCGTGGCGGGGCGCGGCCGGCGCGGGGAGGAGGCGGCGCCCGGCCGGGGCGGCGCTGCGGCCGGCGTGGGGAGGAGGCGACCGCGGGCCGGGGCGGCACAGGGAGCCGCGGGCAGCGCGGGGAGGAGGCGGCGCCGGGCGGGGCGGCGCACGGGGCTGAGGCCAACGCGGGGAGGAAGGCGGGCGCCCGGCCGAGGCGGCGCGTGGCCGGGGGCGGCGCCCGGGAGCTACTGGTGGCGCCGGGAGGAGGCGGTCGCCGGGAGGAGGGAGGAGGGAGAGAGAGGAATGAGGAGGTAGGGGATGAAGGAAAAGAATTGTTTTAAAGAGGGGAGAGTGAAAAAAATGCGGGAGAGTGAAAAAAAGTGCGGGAAAAACGGCGGGAATGAAAATTTTCCTTTGCCGAGGCAACACTCGGTAAATATTTTTATTTGCCGAGTGCAACACTCGGCAAATATTTTTTTATTTTTCAAATTTGTTAGTATTTATTTCTCATTATTTTCTTTGACAAAATTTATAAAAATACAGGAAATAATGCATAAAAATAGTATAAAAACATGAATATTATTTTTTTATAATTTATTTATTATTTCATGCTCTTTAAGTTTAAATTTTATATGTTTCAATTTTAAATCCTATAAATATTTAATGAAACATACTTAATGAATAAAAAATAACTAACTGATCTAGAAAAATATGAAATTTTTACAATGGATAAGATACATCATATTTTGAATGCAAAAAAAAAAATTCAAGTTAAAACAAAGATTCAATCATTAATTTGCTTTCAAACCTATCTCATTTCTTCTCTAAACTCTAATTCATCCTCTTTAAATCTCCAATTTCTAAACACTATATGTGACAACTTTATCAAAACATTTTAAATTTTTTATCATAGTATCTATGTATCATATCATTACACCATGATAAATCTCATATTTTTCGGATTTCATTTGATTTTTTTAGAATTAAAAAACTATCAAGTTCTATATTGTCGATAGAGTGTCGCAAATTAATTTTTTTAAACATTATCTCAATTACTGTATAAAAACTCAAAATATACTAAGAATGATGAATATGATTTTTATATATTTTTTGTTCATTATTTTAGGCACTTGTAGTTCAAATTTCACCCGTTTCAATTTAAATCCTAGAAACATAATTAATGAATAAAAAATAGCTAACTGATCTAGAAAAATATGAAATTTTTACAATGGATAAGATACATCATATTGTGAATGCAAAAAAAAATTCAAGTTAAAACAAAGATTCAATCATTAATTTGCTTTCAAACCTATTTCATTTCTTCTCTAAACTCTAATTCATCCTCTTTAAATCACCAATTTGTAAACACTATATGTGACAACTTTATCAAAACATTTTAAAATTTTTATCATAGTATCTATGTATCATATCATAACACCATGATAAATCTCATATTTTTCTGATTTCATTTGATTTTTTTAGAATTAAAAAACTATCAAGTTATATATTGTCGATAGAGTGTCGCAATCTAATTTTTTTAAAACTTTATCTCAATTTACTGTATAAAACTCAAAATATACTAAGAATGATGAATATGATTTTTCTATATTTTTTGTTCATTATTTTAGGCACTTGTAGTTCAAATTTCACCTGTTTCAATTTAAATCCTAGAAATATATTTAATAAATAAAAAATATCTAACTGATCTAAAAAAATATGAAATTTTTACAAGAGATAATATATGGTGTATTGTGAGTGTAGAAAAAATTTCAAGTTAAAATGAAATTGCAAATAACTTATAGACTTGAAACATTTTTTCACACAAAATTAAAAAAAATTGTTTGCCGAGTGCTTTTGAAAAACACTCGGCAAACCAAGTGTCTTTGCCGAGTGTTTTTCAAAAAGCACTCGGCAAACCCGAAAAAAAAATTTTTTTTTGCCGCACGGGCACGACGCCGTGACGTCCGTTAGTATCAAGACTTTGCCGAGTGTATTTTTAAAAAACACTCGGCAAATAATTTGTTTGCCGAGTATTTGTATTTTGCCGAGTGTTTTTTAAAAAACACTCAGCAAATCCATATTTGCCGAGTGCCCGAAATATTACACTCGGCAAACACTTTGGCACTCGGCGAATAATCGTTTTCCGGTAGTGTATGAAGCTGGAGCACTCCAAAAAATAAGCTGGAATGGTGAAGCAGGATCTAGCCAGCTTCAAATGCTTCACTTTAGCTTTAGTATAGATTTCAAGATCCGGAGTTCTACCAAACAGACCCTACCTCTGAAAAATCACAAGTTATAACGTATATTATAAACCAACATTCTGAGGGAACACTTCCCAACTCCATTTTCAGCTTGTAGCGTGTATTCACACTAATGAAGTATTCATGTAGAATGAGTCCTGTGATATTGAGTTTTAAATCCTTCACAATGTCTTTCCAGTCAGAACTTGTGTACCCCCTGCAGCATATTCAAAACTATCATCAGTGTAGACTGTTCCTGGCTTATAATTGCAATTTACTCGACCTTAGTGTACTGAAAACTCAGTGTTGTACTCTTCAAGTTTTATTTTCTTCCTTGGAAGTTGGAAGTCAGCTGCTTTAAGTGTAAGTGTCAGCTACTCAGCTTTCATAGGGTGTGTTTGGTTGAGCTGTGACTGTAAGAAAAAACTGTTGTGGGCTGTGGACTATGGAAAAGCTGCTGTGGGAAGTCAGCTGTGAGAAAGCTGAAAGTCATTTGGCTGAAATAGCTGTGAACAAGCTGCTTTGAGCTGTGAGTTCTGTAAAAAATTTAATTTATGAAATTTTGTATGGTTGTATTAAATTTGAAATATCAATTTATGAAATTTTGTATGGTTGTATGAAATTTGAAATGTCAATTTATGAAATTTTATATGGTTGTATGAAATTTGAAATGTCAATTTATGAAATTTTCTATGGTATGAAATTTGACATGTCAATTTATGAAATTTTGTATGGTTGTATGAAATTTGAAATATCGATTTATGAAATTTTGTATGGTTGTATGAAATTTGAAATGTCAATTTATGAACTTTTGTATAGTTGTATGAAATTTGAAATGTCAATTTATAGAATTTTGTATGGTTGTATGAAATTTGAAATGTTAATTTATGAAATTTTGTATGGTTGCGAAGCCAAAAGCCAAAAGCCGCAGAAAGCAGGTCTTAAGGAACTTTTACATTTTCACTGCAACAAAAGCTGCTTTTACTAAAAACTGCTAGTCTGGAATATGCCCTTTGGTTTGGCTTTTGGCTTCCAGGAAGCAAAAGCTGCTCCCGAAAGCCAAACCAAAGAGACCCATAGTCACATGACTCACATGCAGCTTTTAATTTAATGTACTGTAATTTATGTAACTTCTAACCTTTAATTTGCCTCAGTTGATTGACGGTGAGCAAAGCGATGCAAATTCTGCTGACTCTATGGAGGTTGATTCCAATGGTGAAATGGTATAGAATTTTTTCAGCACAAACTGAAATTAGATTTGTGCCATATGTGTGTTGCTCAAACTTTTGACATTGTGGTCTTATTAAGCGAATCGAGCTGGATGGCCCGACTACATCTAGTGGGACCCACGCGTGGAGAGAAGAAGGGAAAAGCAGCACCATGCATTCATGCATGCAGACTACATCTAGTGGGACCCTCGTTTCTATGCTTCGGGCCAGCCCAACAGCCCAGACCATTTGCTCATCTATCGTCTACAATTACACACTGCGGGTACTTGGCAGAAATCAAAAAGTAGTGGAATGGATGAATAGGATCAAACCACTTTGTTCGCATGTCATTGGCATAATATTCCTATTTTTTAGTTGATCATGATTTTTGTTTTCTTTTTCTTCTCTTTTTTGTTTGCTTCAAGAACTCATGTGATGTACAAACGCCACAGACAGACCGTCGGTTGTATGTCTGACAACTTGTGAAAAATTGCCCACAGATGATGAGTAAGGCAGGATTCCGTCTCTTAATCAAGATACCTCCCATGCCTAATAAATATTGAGGAGCATGCAACCAATTAGTAAGGAAGAAGAAGAGGAAATAATGCTTGTTGTGGCCAAGTTAAAGATAGCGAGGGTAAGAGTTGTAAAGAAAGAGGGTGAGGCGGCTGCGCAACAATCCTTCTCATTTATACACGTCCCGTTTTAAGGCGAAGAATCCCTTATTTTATATTTTGGAAAAAAGGAATCATTTATTTATTAGAGAAGTATTATTTATTTGATAAGAATAAATATAGATGAAAATATAAGAACATAAATATCTAAGAAAGAGTTGAGAACACAAACAACTTGAGAAAGAGTTAAGGAGTCTAAAACGATTTATATAAAAAAATCAGATACTACAAGAGACACATTTAGTAATACACATATTTACATGTCAAGTTTAAGGGTCTATTTGATTCCACTTTTTAACCAGTTTTTTTTAGAAAACTTAATCAAACAAGTATCATATGAAACTTACTTCTTCAATTGCCACAACGTCATGCTTTAAACTATCCAATTCCATATGAACTTATTAGTTATTATACCTGATGTTAATTGATGTACATAATCAATATTTTTTATTGTTAAGTTTTATAGAAATCACTATACTACGTAGTGACAACCATTTCAATTAAATGATTCTGCATCTTTTTCACTGCCTATACTTATAGCTACTTTTTAAAATATTCTACTATAAAAGTCATTTATGCAACAGTAGCATATAGGAGCTTATTCGTACATAGGTTGGTGGGTGGGGCCGTGGCGTAGGTGCTTGTTCCATATCGATTTATTCCATCCATCGGAAGGGACGATCAATACTGGAGCATTAAGATCATCGTATACAATTTAATCTGCTTCTCATTTTCTTTTAAGGACTATTAATCAACTATAGCTCAATCTAGTCAGAACAAGTGATCTAAATGCGCATAATTGTATGTAGCTGAAATTATAGATAATGTTTATATAAGTTGCATACTCGGTGAAAAAAACCCTAAATATAGCGTTCATCACCTGTAGATGCATAAGTCATTCCACAATGCTTAGAAGATCTTCCTCCTGCGGTCAATTGTTTTTCATCCTCAACTGATCTAAGCCGTTCAGCAAGCAGACAATTCCTTTTGAGGCTGTGAAATCAACACATGCATAGCTGCAAGTATAACACCAAGAACAACCAAGTAGCTAGCTGCTCGACGAAGGTAACAACTCTGTTCTTTTGTATCTCCTGGTGCTTCCCATGCCGTTCCGCCAAACAATCCAACCAAAGAAAGAGGAGGAGGAGGAGGAGGAAGAAGAAGAGGTTGTACACAAACTCTGCACATTTCTCTTGTTGCATGAATCCTCTTAGCAGCCGAAGCTGATGGAGTGATGGAAGAAAGATGGCAAGCAACAACTGTAGATAAAGGAAGGGGTGAGACGAGACAAAGATTTAGGTCTATTATTTTCAAGCCCCTTTGACACGGCTTATACTATAATTAGGATTATATTATAGTATTTATTATTTTAAGATATCCCAAAGGGACTGTTGGCGGATTATAGGTTTGGATTTTGAAAACCATAAAAAATATTTTAAATCCGTTTGTCAACTTTTTAGTATTAAATTTATTTATTTGAACTCTTGAATTATTTAGTCAAAGAGTTAGATCAACAAGCACATACCATCAGATGAAACCGGTCCTTAAAACTGTGGGTGTATCTTAAACACTGGAATAAAAACTCAAAACAATATTAGGCACATTTGATACAGAGAAAATGGATCATGAACAAGGTTAGACTTTGGATTCATTCCTTGGATTATATATCACTTCTGAAGTCTGATATGTTTCTAGCTTTAGTGTCTATGATTTCAGTTTTCTTACTGTATTATGTTTGTGTTTCTCGTGTATGCATGTCTCTAAGTCACACATAGTACTTATAATGTTATCTTCTTGGAAATGCTAGTTGCATTATGAAACTTTGGGTGGCTTCTTTTCAAGGTTTGATTCTCTCAAAGAAATTCTACACATTGTATGGGTCAATTTACTCTTTCTCTATTGATTCTTCCCAC
Source organism: Zizania palustris (assembly GCA_019279435.1). NCBI lineage: Eukaryota > Viridiplantae > Streptophyta > Magnoliopsida > Poales > Poaceae > Zizania > Zizania palustris. Next base: position 52,639,504 of record JAAALK010000283.1, on the reverse strand, counting down.
TCAACGATTTTTTTATTTCCTGTTGTATACTACATCGCATCTGAAGGAGCATGATGTTTTGGCATAGCGTTGGCTAACTCAGATGCAGCTGGATATGAATGACCTGCATACATAGTGACCTTCCAGGCTTCTGCAAGTCTTTCTCTCACTCGTTTACCCAGATCTTGTCGTGTATGAAGCGAACAAACCTCGACAAACGATGGTCATGCCTCTTGTCATCCACAAAAACATCTTTTTGTGTGCCTCTCGATACCTCCCATGCCGAACTAATGATTGAAATCGACAAGATATTCATATCCAAATGAAAAAAGGAGCAACGACAAAAGGAGGAAGACAACATGTATCGGGAAGAAGAGCAAAGCTGACGAAGAGAAGTGATGCATATATATACAATGAGAACAATTATAGTTACCGGTATAATCATCATTACAAAATTTGTATATATCTCTTTGGATGACCGGTTGCCATCTCCGCATCAGTTTTTTTGGGACAATTCTATGTTTTGTAAATTCTACTAACACTAATCAAGATAATAATATAAATCATTTTTAACCTTAGGATGAAAGCCTTCCATTGAAAGAGCATGAAACATTAAAATTCATTCTACTATCAATCTTCTTATATAATGCACCATAAAAAAATTTGATCGGACACTCCATCGGCGAGGTTAGATGCATAAGGTTATCATTACTACTCTCCTTGCTACAGATCGACCAAATCATGCATCATGTTCATGCCTCTCTGTAACATTGTATGCGTCCAGGTCTAGCAGACCTTAATCACAGGGTAAATTTCCGTCCTTGATGATTTCAGCCAAAGTTCATAGGTACTAGTGACACATGAACATTCTGACAGCATTTCTTCATCAGTGCAGTCAACATTTTTTATGTCTGTTGCACGAGTACCTAATTATACACTTTTGTTTGAGCATGCGCTAAGAAACAAACAATGGTACCCAACAAACAAATGCTCGATGTTATGACTAGTTGTGTATAGTTAGAATGTTGCATAATGTTTGATAGATCAAGATGTTAAGATGTTGTAGTACCCGAATCAATGTCGAAATCAGGACCTTGTGCAAGGAAGAAGGCCGAAACAGTTGCTTCCTCACCCCTGATACCTCCCATGCCGAATAACAATGGTGTGACGACTGGACATACGAACTAGAGACAAACAAGTCGAGGAGAATTGGAGAAGGAAGAAGACACAGCACCCTACGGCACATCTCACTCGAGTTGGCGAAAGTGTAAATGAAGCTGAGGTGAGGTGAGGTTGCTGGCGCAATGCAGGGTAGATGTGTGAAATGTTTTTTACTTTATTTCTTTTGAAATCAAGGCGAGTTTGCGGGTAACTAAAAATCTAGGCTTGAATTCTCATCACAGCAACCTGACAATCTGACAACATTACTTCTATGAGAGTGCAGTGAAAAACAAAACAAACAATGGATTCAACTGAAATGTTTGTGCAGCTGCTGAACATTGAGTCTAGCTTGACCGACAATGCAGCGTCGTCGCAGCGAAAGGAGGAAGACCTGGCATCATACTGCACATCTCTCTCTATGTCATCAGCGAAACTAAAATCTAAATAAGGCTGATGCGATGTTGCTGCGTAATGCAGGGTAGATGGGCGAGTGATTTTTTGAGTTTACATGTGAGTAATTGACAGTTCAGGCTTTCTTTCTTTCATTTTTAAGGAATATTTGACAGTTCAGTTAGCTGGTTTGGAACGAGAAACTGATCGCAATCGTTTGGGAGGTGAGTCCACGTTGACGTTGCATGGAGCTACTGATGGCGTCGATGTCGATCCTGCTCACCCGACACGATCGGTGAGCACCATGTCACCGCAAGTAAGAAATTCAAACTCAAAGCAGAAAGCACCAACTTGTAAATTATAGACAAAATTTTATTGACTTTCAAATAATTTTATTCAAATGAAACTCAAATACCAATTTTGAATCTATTTAAAACTTGATAGGTAGGCTGTTGGACTTCTGTGAACAATTTAAATAACACCACAGCCTCGAAATCTCGAGTATACTTGTTTACATGAGTGACTTCATGTAAAAATCAAACACATATCTGCTATAAAATATACATGCTCTGGTTGGTAGTGACAAGCATAAAACTTCCTATCTCCTGATGCCTCCTATGCCCAATCCGAGTGAGAGGGTTTAGCCAATGAGCTAGCCAAAGAAAATGAGCAGGAAGAAGAAGGCATGTGTGATGCATTCTCCTGTTAGCTAATTTGAGAGCTGCAAAATGTATTACACCAAAGAAAGCGCCAGAATGTACTCCATTTTCAGGTTTTGATGAAAAGAGAGTTAAAACTACCAGTTATTATTCAACTGTTTTGGCTGTGTGAGCTAATTTGAGAGCTGCAGCTACTTCCATAATTTAAAGCTTCCCCCAAATAATATATATTCTAGGTCTAAATTATGAAACTCAATAGTTACAGAGTCTAATCTAAAAGTTGAGAAGCACTAACTTCTCTCAACTTCTCTAGATTCTCACCCACTAGATACTTACCAACCACTTCTCAGAATTTAAATCTCCCTAATCAGGCACTAAAAGTTGAGATAAACAAGTTCATGTATGCCTATATGCCTATGTTAGACATGCCTTCTCTTGTCCTTTGACAGGGCTAGTTCTCTTCAGCTTCACCTGATTTCAAAGAAGTTTTGTATATGACATAGAAAAAATCATCTTCTTGAATCGTACCAAGAGGATATACATATCGATTGAAGTGTATTCTAGTAACATCGAATTAAGCATAGCATATCAGCTGTGAAATCGGTAACGGAGACATATTCTGTTGCCCTCTTTGGTGCAGTTATTACTCAGAGACGCTAATTAACCTCATGAAGCAATTATGCAATCTTCCACAACTGATCTGATACGCCTCCAATTTCCTCACTACACCGAGCGTCGGAGACTAGAAAAAACCAAACCCAAAACTATTTCAACTACCAAGAATTGGCAAAAGCAGAGATCCAGCAAATTTGCATGTCCCAGTACCTCCCATGCCAATCTTGGTCAATGACTAGTTCCAGAACTGACATTGATGGATATAAATCATCTTATCCCAAACCAACACATTTGCAAATGTGCTGCTTACTTGTGATGAAATCCTTTTATCTTTGTCCTCCAAAAGTGAACTGTTCAAGTTCAAGTTGGATTTATAGCAATTTCACTGCAGAGAGATAGAGAGAGAAAAAGGTTGGAGAAAGGAATGGTGTAAAGAGGGGGCAGCTCAAAGCTGACAGGAACGGTTTAAAGAGGAGAAAATTAGCAGAGAAGAGAACAGACAGGGTGAATTGAAGCCCGTATCTCCCAAGCATTGGCGTAAAGTACTCAAGCATGATTTATGCCAACGACTGGCGTTTACGTAAACATTTTGAGTAGATGCGACACTGTAAATTGGGTCGGGCTGGGCCTGGAGTTGTCTGCTCATCCTATCTTTCTTGCGCTCATGTCAAAAGTCCATTATCATCCTCTCACGCACAGAAAAAAATCTAAGCCGTTTCACAAATTTAACAAGCCTTAAAACAATAAATTATAATCATTGGTACCATTTTATCTAAAGAATCCAGATGATTTTTACTTTCATATTAATTAGTAATAGTAGAAATAAAAAATAAAATTGTAAATTTATAGAACAGACGTGTTAGAGAGGATGTGATGCGTGTGATGGCATGGAGGAGAGGTGGCGAAAGAGATATGTTAATATAAATTCACTAACGACGATAATATCTAAAATATAACTGATTAAAAATATTAATTTATCCTTTAAAATCGATGGTATGATGATAATGTTAACACAGAGGTCAATCTCCTATTTTGGTCTATCAGTTTTATTTGTCATGTAAATAAAGCAAGTTAACTCACAATCAACAATATCAGAAAGAGTGAAACTCATCTCCTATTCGAAAGGTAACTCATCCAATTTTTTCCTCCATTCCATTGGAATTTGTAACTCTGACCGAACGATTTAAAGACTTAGAGTTGCATAGAAAATTCCAATGCCGCTAAGCTGACAAATCTCCAAATCCGCATGGCATCAATCCAGTGGTATCTGGCAAGCTTGGCTTCAAAAAGAACAAACATATCACTGATATGAGCTACTCAACTCCTCCATGAGAGACATGTGTGCATCTCCCTCTCCTGATAACTCACATGCCCAACCTAAACTAGAGATTTGGCCAACAAGCAAGCACATGTGTGGTGCATCCTGCCGGTGATAGATGGCAAGAGAGGAAGTAATATTGTCTATCTAGTTCTTTATATATCAAAATTTTATAGTCTTTGAGAAAGTACTAAGAGATACCAAAATTAACACGTCCTCATCGACTATAAAATCACTCTTATGTATAATTTGTTTTGAATTTATACAATACATAATAATTAAAATATTAATTCAAATTAACTTTGTTGTCCCTTATTTATTCAGTTTTATAAGATGCATGTTGTTTATTTGTGAAAATGATATAATTTATTTGATAAGGGTAAATATAGTAGAAAAGGTAAAAAATATCTAAATTTTTAAAAATTACTTATATTTAAGAAATGATAATAAGGTAATCATATGATTATTATACATGTGTGTAGATTTGATGCGTAACTAAATGGTTCATATGATTATTATTCTTTGAGCTGCATATGGTAGGTAGGATGGCAAGGAAGACTTACATGTGTAGATGCATCAAGGTGTAAATAAAGAGCTGAAAGAGGTAGTGCAGTAGTGTAATTGCTGGTAGGCAGCTCAGAATGAATTTGCTCTCTGTACAGTGTGCATGCTGGTTGTTCAGGCTTAAAATGGTTTATGTAAATGTGGGTAGTGAGACCAGACAGATATTGGCTTTTTGCACGGTTTTCAATTTCCTTTTATATTAGAATGTCTTCAGATTTTTAAAACAAGAATATAAAATTGAAAAAATAAATTTCAAGACAATTGGATTATAAATCGATCTAAACATATATAATACCTTAAATATCAGAAAATTTACAAACAGATTTAGCTATTCGAGAGATTGGTGCTAATTTAGTGGTAGCTATCTTGCAGATCATTGTAGCTATCAGAAGAGAGGTCCCGAGATTGACGAAGCACCACTGCATCAGTGATGCATGCAATGGCACGGATGGAGCATCGCATCTTTTTCTTCCACATGTGCTCGGTGAAGCGTTCGCCCCAACACCTTTGCATATCCCGGTGCTTCCCATGCCAAAACAGATGACAATTAGGCCGACCACGAATCAACTGAAAAGAAGAGGACCAAATGTTGTGAGCTTGTGATCGATCTTCTTGTGTAGTTTATCAATCGCCCTAATATATCTGGAATGGTTAAGGACATGGAGAGGCGAGAGTATCTAAACTGAACTATAAAGAGGACAAAGAGGACACAGTGAAAGTTCAGACTTAAAAATATGGTACGGTGTTTGTATACTTATATAGAGCAGTGAGCAACACCCACATAATGACATGAGGCTACAGACATACTGACAGACAGTAAATACAAATATCACATACTATACCAAGTGAAAGTGAATGTACACGGGACATTGAAGTCATTAGACAGATTAGACTGCTATCATCAATACTGAATTAGAAAAAATAGTATCATGTATCTACATTGATGGTACAATCATATGCATAGGACCTGAAAAGCGAATCTACGCTAATTTATTTTTTTCTTTTTTCAAAACATAAGTACTATTGGGAGCTAATTAAATCACTACACCACCAGAAGCAAATTAATCACACCAATTTTTGATTCTTATTGTTCTTGTATAGTTCCTGAATGTACATGTATGTATAAAAGGTAATACAATGGTTGGGAATCAGTATATGTCCAATTATAAATTGATGATCTTTTCGATTCCTTTGAGCACATAAGTTTTCACCTACTCTGCCTTAAACTAATCTATTTGTGAAGAAATCTAACAAACCACGGTTGAGATCTCTATGAAGACGTCTATGCTAGACCACATTTAGCCCTTAATAACTCCTAATACCTCCCATGCCCGAGAAGAAAAAATGATGAAGAAAAGAGCAACTGTAAGATTAAGACATGGAAGAAGACCTACAAATGAAGAGCTTGCGTGAAGGTGGCTGGGTGGTGACATTTTATGGGGTTCAGTCTTAAAATTATGGGAGTATGGATGATGGAAACGAACAAAAGTCATGCATTTATGTTATGTTTGGCACACATCCGGTTCTAAGATTTTTTTTAGAGCTAGTTAAATCTAGTTTTAAGAAATTTTAGATCTAAAGTTATAAGTATATTGAAGTTATTTTGTTGAGTCGTCGGGTTTTTAATTTCTACTAAAAACAAAATTTTAAATAACATTGTTTTATCATATAAATTCAAAGACCTAGAGTTATACCAAACAATCTGTTAATTTTGCACTTATCACAATGTACTTCTTGGTTGGATTTGTTGAAGATAGCTCCAGATTAATTTGAGACTTGTAAGATCATGTAAGGGTCAGCCAATGATTCTTCAATTCTTCCTTTGAAGGACCTATTAATTATCTCCAGCATAACCTTGATTGATAAATAAATTTATGACATTTCAACTTTTTTACACAGTTGAGTAGAGCATAAGCTCCAAAACATACATCTACAGTGAAGTTCTATGGTCGGATATATAATAAGTGTTACTTTTGTTATGATTTCTAGGCTTAGAGCTCTCTCCCATATTTTATTTATTCGATTTTTAGCAGATTCCGTTGTCAAACTCTAAATGTCTCTATCTGATGCTAACTTGGAACGAGTAACTTCACAGAATTCATAAGAGAGTTCTCTCATGTAACTAAGAACAAATTAAATTAATTCTCTCAAGTAACTAAGAACTAGGTAATTGCCTTGTTGTTTCCCGCTTGAAATAAAAGATTTTGCTTAGTTCAAGCTGAGCAGAAGGGCTCACGTGTATCTGCATCTCCCAATACCTCCCATCCCGAATCAGTCATCCGGATTCAAGCCAATGAGCTAGCAAAAGGAAGGCTAAACCACCATCCATGCACACGTCTGAATATGGCTTTGAATTATCATGGGGAGTAGAGAGAATTCAGCAATAATATTGCAGACATGGACTGTTTAGAGTGTGCTTCAACCAAGGAAATAAGACGAGTCTCTTGGTGAAGACTTATGGGTGTGTTTGATTGAGCTGAAAATTTTGAAAAGTTATTGTAAATTATGAGCTGAGAAAAAGTTGTTATGAATTATAAGCTACGAAAAAATTATTGTGAGTTATGAGCCGTAGAAAAGCTACCAAGTTGTTTGGTTAGTGTAACCGCGGAACTAATAATAGAGTGATTTCATGAAGTTTAGCAAATGAAAACAAAGATTTCACATCTCAATTAACAATAAATATAATAATCTCATGCGGACCTGTAAAGAGATTAGATAGCGTAAATTATGAAGTTGTGGAATTTGTTTTATACTAGAAAAGCTACGATGGTTAGAAAAGATGGTTTCACTCAATACATTATAATTGATAATCTGATTGTAAAAATTAAACAAACATGACCTTATATGAGCTTTAAGAGTCACGAATTGTTTGATCTCTGAAAATTTTGAGAGTACAAGCTGAAAAGTGGTTTATAAGACACATGCTTACACTTTATGTTTGATGAACATACAAGTAGAAATAGATGATCATTCGAACATCATATTATTATGTGTTTGTCAAAAGGTGCATCGCAGCTCAACGCTAAAAAATCTTAATACAATTAACTATCTTATTCTTCGGAACAACTCATCTCTCGGTTGTTGATCTCTAGGAAAACTTATTGATGCAATACCCATTGTTCAGAATCCTTGTGTTCTCTTCCCATCTACGCTACCGATTGAACCAACCCATCGGATCGGTGTGCCTCGAAACTTAGGTATCCTCTTCTCCTTATCGAGTCATCATCGTGTCATTGATGATGATCTCCACGCAAGCACTGTAGTTCCATCTTTCCACCTCCAGACACCTCCCGTGCCAAACCAACTTCGGCTATAGGGCAACAATCAAGAAGGTCTACAACATTATAAATTTTGTTATTCGCTGAGTAAATTACTCTACACAAGTACCCATGGAGGGAGAGAGATATATGGAGAGGGTAGCTGGAACTTGAAGAGGCTGCAGACAAAAAATGGTGGCATCTAAGGTAGGGAGGCGGTTGGTGCAGTGAGAAAAATAGATGTTCAGAGAGCGCGCGAGGTGCAGGTGACCGTTGGATCAAACTTGAATGGTTTAAATATGTCCATATACCCATTTCGTTCAGCTCGTTAGTTAAGTAGCTGGGCTTCGTTGAGCAAGGCAAATTAAAATCCACGCGAAAAATAATCACCAGGAAAGTTAACTACAAAAGGGGAGAATATGAAAAAAATAGTATTCTCTAACTTTTAGATAGTTTATTTTTAGATTTGGTATTATGACCTAATTTTTTTGGAACCGCTCTAGAGCATAGGAGGGTGAAGAGTAGAGACCACAATGTACTCCATGGCTGGACTAGGTGAAGATAATTACTATAGTAGTATTGAGGTTTGAGCTGAGCACAGAGAAGTTAGTAAGTTACTAGTAAGTCAATGTATGGATCAGTCGTGCTTCTCATTCCATTGAAGGTTCTCATTCTTATTCTTATGGCATTTTAAATTTCAGATAAGATTTATATGTCACAAAGTATATATATATATATATATTTGAGAAACCAAGGGTTGGTTTCAGTATTTGTGATGAGTGATTGACAGGCTTTTAACCTCTGTTCAAAGGAGTACCTCCGAAGGGGGTTCGGAGGATGTACCTCCGGAAGATGTTCGGAGGTTGGACCTCCGAAGGGTATTCGGAGGCGGTTTCACCGAAGGGTGTTCGGTGTTTGGTTGCTGCAGAAGTTGCAGCGGAGTGTGCGTGTCGCAGGGGTCCGACAGTACACGATGACTGGGTGTGTACCGAAGGCTTCGGTACTTTGGGCGGTACACCGGAGTGTGTGCCGGAGGTTGCTAACCCGAAGAGGTCTCCGGAGTACTGGAAACTCTTGTCTGTTTGTCGGTGGTGCGCAGGGACTTCGGAGGCGATGGACGAACGTAGCAGGTGAACCTGGGTCAAGCGGGAGGCTTGATGCCAGGGGAGCGGGGAGCTCCGTCACGGTGGATGCGAAGGGGGTCCGGGTCGGTCCTCGGGTCGAGGTGCGCCTGGTGAAGGCAGAGAGTGCGGAGCGTGGCTCCGGGTGAAGGTACTCCGGGACAAAGTCCTCGGAGGTGAGGCACTTCGAAGGTACTCCGGATGGAGTGACTTCGGAGTTGGGTGGATCAAGTCCTCTGCTGAGGCAAGGAGTTCGAAGTGTGCTCCGGAGGTAGATATTCGAAGGTGCCCGACGAAGGTCTCAGAAGTCGAGGCGCATCGAAGGCATGGTCCGGGTGAGGCTCGTCGAGGAGTGTGCTCGGGGAGAGACACTGCGACGGAGTGCTCATGGAATGCTTCGTGCGGAGGCCTTGGACGAAGGAGGGACTTCGAAGGGTGGTACTCCGAAGGTGGGGCTTCGGAGTGAGGAAGGCTTCGGAGCGAGGCTAGCTTCGGAGTGTGGTTGTCTTGTGGTACTTCGGCCTACATGGCTTCGGTACACGGACTGACGGAGTTCGAGCTGAGAGTAGCTGCGAAGCCGTGGTGGTCCACTCCGGAGGTGTTGGTGCGAAGGCCCAAGGGCTTTGACGGCTTCGGCTCAAAACCGTCACTGTATCGAAGGCTGACTTCAGTGAAGCGAAGGCCGTCTGGCTCAAGGCTTCTCACCGAATCTACCGCACCCCTCGCGTGCGAAGGGGGGCTTCGGAAAGGTCAAAGGCTGCTAGTCTGACAGTGTCTGCTCTGCTAAAAGCTGGCACTGTCCCCTCTGCAAAGGCTGACAGAGAAGCATCCAATAAAGTTGACTACCTTTTGTACCCTCAGTTCTGTAGAGACAAAACCAATGTAAACCCTAGGGGTAAAGTAGTCAATTCCTTTGGGTGAACTGTGGGCTATAAATATGGGGGCTCGGTAGGTAACATTTAACACTTTGAGCATTTACTGTTGAGCTCCTGTAGCCACACACTTCGTTGTATTCATCCAGAGTTCAATTTTATTGTGTTCCTTGTTCAAGCGGTGAAGCCCTGCTTCTGTGTGCTTTTAGCTTGAGCTCACTTTACATACCTCGCTAGTTGTAGTGCGCCGAAGCCTGTCTAGGCGAAGGGTGTCTTTGTGCGAAGTGTGTTTTTTAGTGTGCGTTTAGACCTTCATGTACGAAGCCCAGCACCTGTTGCTGTTGCCAAGTACTTGGTCGAAGTCCTCAGTAGGGTGTCCACTCTTGCGAAGGGTGAAGTGCGAAGCCTGCTCGAAGCACCCTATGTGCGGAGCCTGCACTGACTTAGCAGAGTAGATTTTCGTGGGTTGATAGTGGAGCGAAGTCTTCTTGGCTTCGAACTTTTGGACCTGCGAAGCCTGCGTTCGGAGCTGTCAAAGCACCTCTGAAGGTAGTGTTCGAAGCCTGTTCCGCAGAAGACAAAACTGAAACCGAAGGCTAGTTTTTAGCCCGAAATTTTAAAAGCTCCCATTCACCCCCCCTCTGGTCGTCGTTTCCGGTCCAACAATATTGCAACCAACTTTTGTTATAAGGTTGAGCAGAGTATAAGTTCCAAAACACACTTTCCACAATGAAGTTTCATGGTCAGAAATGTAACCGAAGTTATTTATTTTATTATTTCATATGCAAAAATTTCATGTTTTATGCATGGAGTGTCAAGCTCGAGGGTCGTTGGATGCTAAATTCAAGCAGATTTACATAATTCATGGGCAAGTCTCTCATGTAATTAGTAGCTCTGTTCTGGTCTCCATATTGGAACAGGGTGATTATCTCGTTGTCTCGCTCTTAGACGGAGCAATTTTACTCTCTTTATCAAACTCAGCTAGACTTGCAATTTCAGGATATGATGTGAACTCCACCGATGCATGTTAGCGTGTCCTAATACCTCCCATCCCAAACTAGTCATCAGGGCAAAGCTAGCAAAAGTAAGGCTAAGCCGCATCTGAATGCACATATTTGGTTATGATGTGGAGAAGAATAGATTCAGCAACAGCGTCACATGTGACATGCACCATTCAGTGCTTCAGGAAAGGAGAGAAGCTGAGTCTTACTCTTATAGGTGAAGACTTAGAACCTGAAGTGGTTAAGAGTAGGGAGTTGTCTGAACTCTTCTAAAGAGGGAGTAGTTCTCAGGGGCAGATATTGTTCTGGTGGTATTACTTGATCCAAAGTGTCGATTTAGAAGGATAAAGAGAAATTTTTGATCGATTATAGTTTGGATATAATTCGTATTTATTTATTTATTTTATCCACCTTCCGTCTAACATATACCTATTGCACACATTTATAATTTTATTCCTCCACGTCACTTTTTTACGATTTTATACTTTCAAAGTTTTACTATCACTAATTAATATAACAGTTTAAAATACACTGTAAAATATAACAGTTACAACAATGTGCTTCAAGGGGCTGATTTTCTACGGCCGAATCTTGATTATGGAGTAAATTTATGGCATTTCAAAGTTCAGAAAAAATGTAATCGCCGAGGAAATTTTTCTCTGATAAAACTATATTGCTCTAATTTGTTACACAATCGAGTAGAGTATAAGCTCCAAAACACAATGATGTTTTATAATTATAAATGCAATATAATAAATGACATGTTTATTGTGATTTTATTGTACAAAAACTCTCTTTCCATTCGATATGTATGTGAGTTTCATATCATATGCTAGGTGTCAAGACTTCTTACGGTTTCTTTGAAGAATGCTAGCTTTGATCAGCTTTGCAGACTCACATGGAAGTCTCTAATATCATGACTAGAAATCTTTTTTCGGATAATAGAAAAGAATCGATCACGACACTGAAACAATTGTACACGAGTATGGATAAAATCTTCTTGTCTCTCTCATGGAACTTGGCAATTACCTCTCTGCCTCGCTCTCGAAGCAAAATAATGTGCTCAAATCAATAGGCAAAGCTGAGTTTGCAATTTCATGATGCCAACTGAGATTGGTTGATGCATCATTACATATCCCAATACCTCTCATCCCAAACTAATCATCGGGGCAATGAACTAGCAAATGGAAGGCTAAGCCATGTATGCACACATCTGAATGTGACAACTTTGGAGATGTAGTGTCGGGAATATGATCCCAAAGTACTTTTTGGGTGGATTTGTGAAGCCTGAGCGGAAGAGGGGCCACCAAACATAGCATTAAAGACAATCAGTTAACAGTCAACGTTAACCAGCTTGCTAGGAATCGACAGTCTAAGGGTTTCTGAGTTTAGCATTCGGGAGTCCTTCCCGACTGTAAGCAGTCAGAGGGTCGTCATCAAGACCCTGTCCGCTATTTAAACTCCATAATTATATGGCTAATATAATCATTACCACTTGGAGTCATTAACCATGATATGACTATTATGCTCATAATTGGTTATGAATAGGGTTCATAACTCACCATTTATAACCTCGAGTCGTTAGTGGGTGTATTAACCACCATTTGTAACCCCTGATCCCTCTTATATAAAGGGATCGAAGGGAGCCTGCAGAAGGCACGTCTTTTCATACACACTTTCTCATATTCTTAAGAGAGAGCACTTTTTATCAATCATACACACACAAGAGTAGGATTATTATGAGGTCCGAACTTGTCTAAATCCCCTTGTTTGTCTCATTTCTTGAGATAATCATTGAATCGTAGCACAAGCTCCCTGTCAAACGTAACCAACTCTCTCTCTCTCTCTCTGCATCGTAGGCTATTGTTATTCGTACGCAACGACACATAGATAGAGACAATTCACAGTTGTGAAAGGAAGGGAATAAAAGAAGCAAATCTTATAACCGAAGACCTAGAAGAGGTGTGAGTAAGCCTTAGCTTATAACTCTGAAAAATCACAAGTTATGTATAAGTCAAAATTTGTTGTTCAAATAAGCTATAAGCTCATTTATATTCTCATTAGTAGAAAACGCTCTTGTTGTGATGCTTTCCGAGCTTATTTGCATCTCTACGTGATCTAATGACAAAAATATTGTAAATGATAGTATTATCAATTAAACATCAAACAAAATAAGCTCTAAAGTAATACAATATTTTTATCGTACTACATAGACAATAAGTTTAGAGAGAGTCTCATAAGTTTTTTAGGATGGCCCTAGCACAAGAGTATATTCTCAATTTCTATCTAAACGAGAGTATACGATCAAATCTTCTTGTTAAAAGGGTATCTGAAATTCTGAAAATGTGAAATGCTGCTGCTAGCTTTCAGGTTTGCCTATGTAGCCCACGAGCAGCACTGAAAAGGATGACACCTGCATGCAAAATGGTATGGAGAGCAGGACGGAATTTAATGGACGCAAGTGATGCGTTTTACATTGATTTTATATTGTTATGGTGGTATTACTTGATCCAAAGTGTCGATTTAAAAGTATACATAGATATTTTTGATCGATTATATTTTGGATATAATTTGTATTTATTTATTTATTTTATCCGCCTTCCGTCTCACATACCTTATTGCACAAATTTATAATTTTATTCCTCCACGTCACTTTTTTTTACGATTTTATGCTTTCTAAGTTTTAGAATCACTAATTAATATAACATTTTAAAACACACTTGTAAAATATTACAGTTACCACAATGTGCTTCAAGGGGCTGATTTTCTATGGCCGAATCTTGATTAGGGAGTAAATTTATGGCATTTCAAATTTCAGAAAAATATAATCGCTAAGGAAAAATTTCTCTGAAAAAATTATATTTCTCTAATTTGTTACACAATCGAGTAGAGTATAAGCTCCAAAACACAATGATGTTTTATAATTATAAATGTAATATAATAAATGGCATGTTTATTAAGATTTTATTGTATAAAAACTCTCTTTCCATCAGATCTGTATGTGAGTTTCATATCACATGTTAGGTGTCTTGACTTTTTCTGGTTTCTTTGAAAAATTCTAACTTTGATCAGCTTTGCAGACTCACAGGGAAGTAGAAATTTTTTTCAGATAATAGAAAAAAAATCGATCTAGACACTACAACAATAGTTGTCAAATGAGTAGGGATAATATCTTCTTGTCCCTCTCATGGAGCTTGTCAATTACCTCTCTGCCTTGCTCTCGAAGCAAAAGAATGTGCTCATTTCATCAGGCAAAGCTGGGTTTGCAATTTCATGATCCCAACTGAGACTGGCTCATACATCATTACATATCCCAATACCTCTCATCCCAAACTAATCATCAGGGCAACGAACTAGCAAATGGAAGGCTAAGCCATGCATGCACACATCTGAATGTGAATTTTGGTTTATCAAAGAGAAGAAGAGAGGATTCAGCAGCAACTTTGCAGACATACCGAGACAATTCAAAGTTGTGAAAGGAAGGGAATAAAAGAAAGCAAATCTTGTAACCGAAGACCTATAGAAGAGTTGTGAGTAAGCCTTAGCTTATAAGTGTGTGTTTGGTAGGACTCTAGCTCTAACTTCATTGCCCTGTGAAGCTGGAGCCAAGCCAAACATTTTTACAGAAGAGTGGATCTCATTGAGAGCAATCTAAAAAATGAATTGAGATGATGAAGCAAGGTCTAGCTAACTTCAAGTGCTTCACTCCAGTTTTAGTATAGATTTCAAGATCCGGAGTTCTACCAAACAGACCTTACCTCTGAAAAATCACAAGTTATGTATAAGTCAAAATTTATTGTTCAAATAAGCTATAAGCTCATTCATATTCCCATTGGTAGAAAAAGCTCTTGCTGTGATGCTTTCCGAGCTTATTTGCATCTCCGCGTGATCTGATGGTAAAAAAGTTATCTAATGACACAAATATTCTAAACAATGGTATTATCAATTAACATCAAACAAAACAAGTTCTAGAATAATACAATATTTTCATGGTACATAGACACAATAAGTTCGAGTTTTTTTTTAAATAATATTTTTTAAAAAAAATTCAAATTTATATTGCGGTTTTAAAAAATTACAAAACTAGGTGGCGGTCGGCCGACCAAGAGCCGACTTGAGGTTGAGTCGGCTCCTGGTCAGCCGACTTATGCCACATCAGTAGAAGTCGGCCAACCATAGGCCGACTTCTGCCTACGTGGCATTTTGCGGCCTGCAACAGCTGGATTGAGGTCCAGTGTCGTCGTACCAGATAAAGGAACCATAAATGTACAATTTGACGTACATTGAATTATTTGAGCCGATACATACAACGCAGGGGTCACCACATTGAATATAAACAATTTGCTGCTTTCTCTGGATTAGTGCGTATGAGCTTTTGACATGTAGGTAATTTTTAAAAATTATAATGATATGTGAGTAATTTTCTCTAATTAAATTAAAAGGGTATCTTCTGAAAATGTGAAGTGCAGCAGTGCTGCTCCTGCTGCTGCTGCTAGCTTTCAGGCCGTTTGCCATTTCACCAAGCTGCTTGCAGCAATCAAGGTATAATTCTCGATGCTAAAAGCATGGCTCAAAGGATATATAACATGAAGATGCTACTGTTTTTTACCCTCGTTGTAGAAAATGTGAATTAATACATAGGTTATCAAAATCCCCGGGAGCATGGCCGTTCCTGAGTTTCGTGACAGGATTATAAATAGGGACCCTAATTATCAGTGTCGTTCGTATTCACATGGCGTGACCTGGTTCTCCTCATCCCCTGATTACCGTGACCTGCGATAGCCTGTCTAGTTGTCTCATGGCCACGGCTCATGGCATGTGGTACCTGTGTGCACTTCTGTGCATGTGGTGGTCGTGTAAGACCCTTAAGAAAGTGGATGCCCAGATCGAGCGCACTGCTCGCCCCTCCTTAGACACGGCCTGGAGTTGAGTGATGTATACAATAGATTTTTTTAAAAAAAATCAGTACTGATGCACACAGCACACAACAGTAGTCCAATCCTCCTATCTTTGTATTGGGACCATGATTCTCTGCCGGCGCTAGACTTTTTTGTGTAGGAGACAAAATGGTGCAGTTGCAAAACAGAATAAAGGAGTATTCTACCAACTATAGTTTCAGCTTTAAGATATATATTGTATATATATAGTTTGTATGATAAAATAGTGTGTTACATTTTTATTTTTATCCTAAAATAAAAATATATATAATGTAGCTGAACACCTTGATCTTTGAGCTAAATTTAACCAGAATGTGGAAGGGGCTTAGCACGTGACACCATATTCTATTTGTTTGTGCTGTCTCTCTGCCCTTTACTTTAAAAATATGGTACGTATTGTATGATGATTGTTTATCTTGTACTCTTTAAAGCTAGTGGTAGTAAATCCCTCAGAGCATCTCCAAGAATTTGGCTATCAAGCTCTACAAGCCAAATTTTGGTCATTCAAATCAAAAAAATATCCTCCAACAGAATGGTTATTTGGTTGGTTAAGTCATCTGGTTAGCCAAACTGGACTCTTGGTCGACCAAATTTGGCCAGCCAAGTTTGGATGGCCAAATGGTGTGAATCTCATCTGGCAGTCTCAGCTGGAAGTAGTACTACAGTATTGCGCAACACAAGAAGGAAAAAACACTGCACACATGCGAAAAATGGAAAAAGGAAAGAAAGAAAAAGGACAATAGAAAGAAAGAAGAATGAAGAGAAAAGAAAAAAATAGAAAGGAAAAGAAGATAATTTTTTAATTTCTAAAATCCGAAAAATTTATAATTTGGGTATTTCTAAGATTAGAAATTGGGAATTCAAAAAGAAATCAAATTGTTGGAAATATTTTGAGATTTTAAAAGGTAGAATAAACTATTTAGAGAGTTCAGAATAGAGAGTCTGTTAAAGTGTATAGTAAATTTGGAGAGGAATCTTTTTGGAGAATTAGCTAAATGGATAAATAAAGAGTCAAAAATAGAGAAGGATCTCTTACTACTCATATTCTTACTATAGTTTTTATAGTTTACTCTTGATATTATTTAATATTATCACAAGGCATATATATAATCAAAATGAACGCCTCTAACAAAAAGTAAATAACATATAAAATATATTTAATTTATTTTAGAAAAAAAATTATGAAATTTCCTTTTATTCATTGCAAAGCACGGACAACTTGTTAGTTTTCCTAGAAGAAAGAAGTCTCAACTTCTTTGTAAAAATAATTTTAAAATACTATACTGTTTTCCATAAAGCTCTTGAAATAAAGACAGCAAAAGTAAGATAAAAAACTCTCTAGGATTGGAAATTAAAATGTAGCTGGTTTTTCAGAAACAAGTAACCTTAGCACGTGTGATGGAGGCTTTTTGGGACCGGTTGGATGGCCAGGATTAGACAGCTATAGGCTAGCGTGATCATCCGACGGCCAGGATTATCCTCCCTGTAACGGCTACAGGTTTCTCTTTCTTCTTCAGAAAAAAAAAATTGCGAGTCCGCTTCGTCGGACGCAAAAATTCCTCCCTTGCTCCCGTCTCCGTCGTACACCACTGACCGCCCCCTCTCTCTCTCTCTCGTAGTCTCGCCATGGCCCATGTGTGAGATTTGAGAATGGCGATGCACACGTGCAAGGCACCAGCCACGCGCGCTGCTGTCTCAAGACAGTCTTGGACAGTTGGACTAGATGGTGTGGGTGTCGTCGTGTCGATTCGACTAGCCTTCTGCGCTTCTCTCCGTGTCAGGGTGGGGAGAAGAGTGTAGAGTGTAGAGTGTAGAGTGTAGAGGAGGGAGCTCAGACTCAGCTATGCAGCTCGTCCTCTTCTTCTTCCTCCACCTCGGAACCATCTCTGGTGGTGCTGATGATATGGGTACTGTAGCTGCAGCCATACAAGTCTAGAATCGCATTTGGTGGCCCGTTCTTGCGGTCCATTGGGATTCCCCGGGGCGAATTTGGGGTGGAGCAAATATTTTGTCTTTCGAGGGGGTCCTTGCTCTAGTGCGGCGGCCGCGCGACCAGGGGGCAATGGGCGGCGCGGCGGCGGCGCTGGTTCTCTGCCTGGCGCTCGGCGGCGCGGTGGCGGCGGCGGCGGCGGCGGCGGGAGCGGGAGCGCGGCCCAGCGAGGTGGCCGTCGGCGCGCTCTTCACCTACGACTCGACCATTGGCCGCGCGGCGCGGCTCGCCATCGAGCTCGCCGTCGACGACGTCAACGCTGACCGCACGTTGCTGGCCGGGACCACGCTGAAATTGATATCCCTGGACACCAACTGCAGTGGATTTCTTGGAACCATCGAAGGTTAGTTGCTCTTGATTTCAGCATGTTCATGTGTCGTCAAGAACTAGTAGCAGTCGGTATGCTAGCCAGCAGAAAGATAGGAGCTCCAATGTGGAATTCTTTGATAAAGTAATGGTTTTTTGGCCGGACCTTGGATTTTTCATGAACTCAAATTTTGAGTGAACTGGCATGTTTTCCACTGACCTTGTTTTAATCTGATTGGATTGATCTTGTGCTTTATCCCAACCAACTATATACAATTACAAGTGTGATGGAGATACAACTTTCTATCTTAATTTAGTAGTTGCAGTTTGCAATGCAGCTGAGTAAAATGAGGAGTGAGTTATCCTTGCCCAAGAAAACTAATTTAGGAAGATATCTCTTCAATCTCATTTCTGGAATTGTTCATCTGTTCACTTGTTTAGTCCTTTAATCCTTTACCCTCTAGCAACTTTAGCATAAGACTCACTGATGGTAGAGATGAGGGAAGCACAACCTGACCACCATACCTTTTTCTGGTATGGTGGTTCTAATAAATTATTGCATCTGCAATCTGCATGCCCTTTAAAAGAAATCAAAAGTACTTGCTACTTGCTACTAAATGTCAGAACTTGCACGTCGTAGTTGATTATTAGTTGCTTTTGATAACATATATTGCACAGTATGGGTACCTTCTGTCACATGTATGAAGAAACACGTTCCATTCAACTTGCCAATGCTTATCAGTTACTGATTATTTCACATGTAGATAATTTAGTTTTCTTGCCATTGCCATTCTTTTTTATACACTTGTTTTGTTGGGCGCCACAAATTTAGACGAACTAATCTGACTGGTGAGTAGCATAAAAGAATTCTGCCACGGTGCATTATTTGTCTAAAGTAGGTCAAGGATTGTTTAACCTCTAATTTAATACAATAATTTCCTCGCTCATGTTTCACAAGATGCTTCAATAATGTTTGGTTGGAAACATTTGAAGGGACAAAAACTGTTTTGTTGAACTTATGATGGCGTAACCCTTTCTTAAGAATTCGGCTAACATGTTCATCCTGGCACTAAAAGGAGAACAGACAAAAAGCATATTGGTACAATGACACCTCAAATGGCATAACCTATGAAGTTGCTTGTGTTCCTTAAGATGCAAGAAACATGTATTAAAGAGCATCCAATTCTTTACTTTCTTCTCCTACAAGATTCCTTTTTCTCTTTGTGGCATGTGTGATCAACAGCATAAACAGATATACTGGAGACTGACCTCTCATTGTATGTATGAACCATAACAACCTTACCTATTGTTGTCCGACAATAATTTTTGTTTAACACAAATAAATAGTTGGATCTTATACTCAACCTGTGAGCAGAATGGAACTGTTTCCCTTTCTTGTCTTACATGCAATTCAGCCTCAATTGTTCAATTATAGCTGATAGTCACTTGAATCGTCCAATAACTGATTCATAAAACAATACTTCGTTGCAGCATTGAAATTAATGGATAAAAACGTGGTTGCTGTCATTGGCCCGCAATCCTCTGGAATAGGCCATGTCATTTCACATGTTGTTAATGAGCTACATGTTCCGCTTTTATCGTTCGCAGCAACTGATCCAACTCTTTCTGCATCGGAGTATCCTTACTTTTTAAGGAGTACCCTAAGTGACTCCTTCCAAAT
Organism: Zizania palustris; assembly: GCA_019279435.1. Classification (NCBI taxonomy): domain Eukaryota; kingdom Viridiplantae; phylum Streptophyta; class Magnoliopsida; order Poales; family Poaceae; genus Zizania; species Zizania palustris. The sequence continues at coordinate 52,619,653 of JAAALK010000283.1, read as the reverse complement.
GCATGCTGTTGCCAGCATTGTTGATTATTATCAATGGAAAGAGGTGACTGCCATTTTTGTTGATGATGATTATGGACGAGGTGGGGTGTCAGCCCTTGGTGATGCGCTTGCATTACAGCGGGCAAGAATTTCATATAAAGCAGCAATTCCCCCAAATTCAAATACAGATGCAATCAATGATGTACTGTTTAGAGCAAACATGATGGAATCAAGGGTGTTTGTTGTGCATGTCAATCCTGACACAGGGATGAGAATATTTTCTATAGCTAACAAGCTCCAGATGATGGGCAGTGGCTACGTCTGGATAGTAACCGATTGGCTAGCTGCTGTCCTGGACTCCTCAGGGTCTGGAGATCTTAAAGCCATGAGCTATATACAAGGATTAATTGTTCTTCGGCAGCACTCTCCTGATTCTGAACCCAAGAGGAAGTTCATATCTGAATGGAACAATATGGCTCGTAATAGGAGCATTGCTTCTGGCTTGAACTCGTATGGATTTTATGCTTATGACTCGGTTTGGATTGTTGCCCATGCTATCAATCAACTTCTCGATAGCGAGCAGCAGATAAATTTCTCTGCAGATCCAAGGTTGCATGATTCAAATAGCAGCACATTGCATCTCTCAACTCTGAAGTTATTTGATGGTGGTGAGCAGTTGTTACAGCAACTTCTGCTCACTAACTTTACAGGCCTAACAGGTCGGGTTCAGTTTGATTCAGACCGTAATCTGGTACGCCCGGCATATGATATCCTTAATATTGGTGGTTCCGGGCCCCATCTGATTGGCTATTGGTCTAATTATTCTGGTCTTTCTGTTGTTGCTCCTGAAATTTTGTATGAGAAGCCACCAAATATATCTATGGGTGTTCAGCAGCTGTACAATGTGGTATGGCCAGGTGACACTACTACTAAGCCTAGGGGATGGGTTTTCCCAGACAATGGGCAGCCTCTGAGAGTTGGTGTTCCAAATAAACCAAGCTTTAAGGAGTTAGTGTCACGTGACACTGGCCCTGATAATGTGACTGGTTATTGCATTGATATTTTCATCGCAGCAATTAAACTACTTCCTTACCCAGTTCCTTGCCAATTCATAATGATTGGGGATGGTTCAAAGAATCCTAACTATGATGACATTGTTAATATGGCTGCTACCAATGTATGTCCTTGGTCTTTGTTCTTGCTTCTTTGAAAGTTTTGCCTTTAATCCTCTGATCTGTATCTGTTTTCTTGTAGTCCCTTGATGCAGCTGTAGGTGACTTTGCTATTGTGAGAAACAGAACAAAGATTGCAGAATTCACACAGCCTTATATCGAGTCAGGGCTTGTGGTAGTTGCACCAGTGAAACAAGCAACTTCAAGTGCTTGGGCTTTCCTTCAACCCTTCACGTTACAGATGTGGTGTGTAACATGTGCTCTTTTTATTTCTGTCGGAATAGTTGTTTGGATTCTTGAACATCGGACCAATGAGGAGTTTCGAGGCTCTCCAAGACAGCAGGTGATAACAATATTTTGGTACGTTTCGGCTGGTCCTCTTAAGTATATGTTTATATCGTCGACTAGCATATCTTGTTGGTTTCTGTAAATAATAACAGTAAGGAAGTAACAGATTACTTGGTGCTTCTCTTATAGGTTTAGTTTCTCAACAATGTTCACTGCACACAGTAAGTCCACTAGATGCATCCTATGATATTGTGTTTAACCCTTCCATGTTCCTTTACCATCTCAATGAAATTATATGTTCATCAACCTCAATTCAGGACAGAACACTGAAAGTACACTTGGGCGGTTTGTGCTGATCATATGGCTGTTTGTCGTGCTGATCATCAATTCAAGTTATACTGCTAGCCTGACGTCAATCCTCACAGTTCAACAGCTTGCACCTGGAATAACTGGGATCGACAGCTTGGTTGCAAGTGCCTTACCTATTGGATACCAAGCTGGAAAGTTTACTAGAAATTACCTCATTGAAGAGCTCAATATTCCTGAATCCCGGTTGGTACCGCTAAACACAATCGGCGAGTATGCCGATGCCCTCAACCGCGGACCGAAAAATGGCGGTGTTGCCGCAATTGTCGATGAGATGCCATATGTTGAGATCTTCCTGTCATACCACTGCAACTTCAGAATTGTAGGACAGGAGTTCACCAAGGAAGGATGGGGATTCGTATGTGCATCATCCTTGTCTTATTTCTGTTCTCATTTGCCCTTGCATCTCATCTCTCAACTAAGCATAATGTCCATTTCTTGTAACGGTAAACAACGGCACAATCTAATTCTAACCTGCTACGATGTCTCGTTTTCTTTGCAGGCGTTCCAGAGAGACTCTCCCCTTGCTGCAGACATGTCAACTGCTGTCCTCCAACTTTCAGAGAATGGCCAGCTGCAGAGAATTCACGACAAGTGGTTCACACGGTCGAGCTGCAGCTCTGATGATGACAGTGGAGTGGGAGCAACCAGGCTCGGCCTTGCAAGTTTTTGGGGCCTCTTTCTCGTGTGTGCTCTGATATGCGTATTCTCCCTCGTGGTGTTCTTTGCAAGAGTGTGCTGGCAGTTTAGTCACTACTCCGGTTCTGAAGCTGATGAACCCGGCAAAGAAGCTGCTACCGCCGCTGCGGAAATACAGCGGAGGAAGCCAAATCGCCTTGGTAGCTTGAAAGAGCTGGTAGAGTTTGTTGACAAAAAGGAAGAACAAGTTAGGAGATCGGTGAAGCGGAAAGCAAGTGACAAAGATAATCAAGCTACCATGGCATAGAAGCTTCTCATGGCATAGAAGCTTCTTTCAGAGTTCAGTCCTCCAGATGGCAACTGACAAAGCGTCGCTCTGAACATTGCAAGTTACTATGACACACTGAAGTGTTCTTGCAAAAAAAAAAAAGAAATAAAAGCTTTTACCGAAGTAGATAACAGCAGTATACTGTAGGATCTAGAAATCAATTTTTATCAGGATCACTCGAACTCTGTCACATACTACAGATACTCAAAGCAATGCAATTCATCATACTACATACGATATAATCTTATCGAACGACTCTCTTTTTCTTTACCTGAACCTCTATTACCTGACATAAGATAACCTGAATCCTAAGTTGAACTTTCAGACTGCAACTGGTTGGCTGCTGATCAATTACTCAGATCTGGCCAGTCTTGCGTGGGCGCAAGAACCATTATGATTCTTACTACCTTGCTTGTCCTGAGTAACAAATCAGAACACGGCATACAGTCCTACTTAGCATAACTGCATATAAGGTGTTCACCAGCAGGGAGCATTACACGAGACAGGGTTATTGTATACACTAGCACTAGCACTTGCATTTGCTCGTGTCACCATCTCAATCGAATCAAGCACGGTGGATCCATCATCCATGTCCATGGACAAGCAAGTTATTCCGGTTCCCTTGCACTCAAGTGACTCAACTACCAGCAGCCGGACACTTACAGTGGCAGCATGCTGCTGCTGCTGCTGCTGCTAGTGCTCTCTGTCCTGGCTTTGCCTCTGTCTAGTGTCTACCACCATGGAGTCTGCTCTGATCGAGCTGAATTAGGCTTGTTGCAATCTCAGCTCTGTTGGTGTTAGTGTTAGCACTAACGAAAGAGCTCCTAAACTGAGCTTTCGCATTCAAGTTCCCCGCATCTCTGTCATATCATAAAAGAACCCTCTTCGTCAGCTGTGGCCGATGATTGCTTTATCGCCATGGACAGTGAGTGAGCTGAGTGATGTGGAAGAGGGAGCCGTCGAGCTCAGCTCGTAACCGATTTCGCTAGCTGCCTCTAACGCCGAAATGTTGGGAAGTGGTTCAGCTTACGCGTCAACATAAAGACACAGTGAGTGAGCGATCGAGTGATTGGCTGAAGTGCTGAACCGAACGAAAACTCAAAACTGATCACGTGAAAATTTCTAGATTTCCATTAGAACTGAACCGTTTTTCGCGGGAAATTCTTGAGTTCCAAACGGTCGAAATGAATTACTTGTAATTTAGAGGTCAATCGTTTAAGAAAAAAACTAAAACTGTGTGCGGCCGCAATGCAGCAGGGATGCAGGACAGCCACTAGGGTGAAATTCAAACGCGTCGTCGTGGAGGTCGTCTTCCCAACCGAACGCACTGGCGCGCTTCATTAAAGCGCGCGAATTAAGCCATGCAATGGCCTGACGGGTGAGGTGGGTTGGGTTCCCTCTGAAGAAAAAAATAACAGCGGCCATGGCCGGATGGCCAGGCTAGCTCATCACGAGCGAGGAGCCAGCTGCAGCTGGTTTTCTCCAAGGCGTGGGCGAGCCGGCGAGGGCTAGCACCAACCGTTGCTCCATCGATCCGAGATTTCACAAGCTCGCATTAATACCACACTGGAGCTAGCATTCATGGCTGCTTTCAGGTGGTAGATGGCTCGCATTTACGCCGCCACAGTGTAGATGGCTCCTCCGCTATATATCACTCCCCACCCACTCATCCACTCCGGTGAGCTAGCTAGCTTTAGGAGGCCAGTGCGACTTCTAGCCAAGAAGACGAGGCGAGAGTGTTCGTCGGAGACGACGATGGTGGACTTCAACGACGTGCTGCTGGTGGTGTCGGCGGCGGTGCTGGCGGCGATGTGGTGGCGGCGGTGCTCGAAGACGGGAGGGGTGGATGGGCTGCCGCCGGGGCCGCCGGGGTGGCCGGTGGTGGGCAACCTGTTCCAGGTGATCCTGCAGAGGCGGCCGTTCATGTACGTGGTGCGCGACCTCCGCGAGCGGTACGGCCCCATCTTCACCATGCGGATGGGCCAGCGCACGCTCATCGTCGTCACCTCCGCGGAGCTCATCCATGAGGCGCTCGTCAAGCAGGGCCCCATGTTCGCCAGCCGTCCGGAGGACAGCCCGACGCGCCTGCTGTTCAGCGTCGGCAAGTGCACCGTCAACTCCGCGCCGTACGGCCCGCTCTGGCGCGCGCTCCGGCGCAACTTCGTCGCCGAGATCGTGTCGCCGCCGCGGGTGAAGGGGTTCTCGTGGATCCGCGAGTGGGCCGTCGGCAACCACCTCCGGCGCCTGCGCGTCGAGTTCGCCGCCACCGGCGCCATCCGCATGATGGCCAACTGCCGCCTCTCCATCTGCAGCATCCTCATCTGCATCTGCTTCGGCGCCAAGATCCCCGACGACCTCATCCGCGACATCGAGGAGGTGCTCAAGGACGTGATGATGATGACCATGCCCAAGCTCCCCGACTTCCTCCCCCTCCTCACGCCGCTCTTCAAGAAGCAGCTCACCGAGGCGCGCAACCTGCGCCGCCGGCAGCTCGACTGCCTCATCCCGCTCGTGCGCGCGCGGAGGGAGTTCCTCCAGGGCGGCGGCATCAAGAACGCCGACGGAAACAGGGTGGTCGGCGGCGTGGAGATGATGAGCGCGCCCGGCGAGGCCTACATCGACTCGCTGTTCGACCTTGAGCCGCCGGGGAGGGGCAAGCGCCTCGGCGAGGATGAGCTTGTCACGCTCTGCTCCGAGGTCATGAGCGCCGGCACCGACACCAGCGCCACCGCACTGGAATGGGCCATGTTGCACCTCGTCCTCGACCCCGCCGTCCAGGAGAAGCTCTACGACGAGGTCATCTCCAAGGTCGGCACCACCGCCCGCATCACCGAGGCCGACGTCGAAGCCATGCCCTACTTGCAGGTAACTTCATTACACTTAATCCATTAACAAATTCTAGCTGCAGATTATCTCAAACTTCATCCTATTTCAGACAAATTTGAGTAGTGACCGTACCAACAATCAACAGTTCCCCTGAAAAAAATCAAAATTTCTCCACTAAAAAAATTCAAGCTTTGTGGCGCCCATCACATCAGAATGCATTGCACATGAACAAATTTAACCATACTTTCTTACAAAATTGAAGGAACTAGATTTCATTTACAGCAAAACTGCGCGCAAATTCCAGTCGAATCCCTATGTTCAAAGCCGAGCATACGTAGAAATGTCGGTGGTGCTCAACTGGATCGAGTCATGAAACGAACAAGAGTTGTTAATCACTGGCTGGCAGATCAGCTACCAACTAAACTTTTTGTCACCAATTCACAGTGGTTGTCACTTGTCAGACTGTCAGCGTCGATCGATCAGTCCCATGTTTAATTTCTTTTTCTTGTTTGCAATTTTCGGCCTGCGAACCAAGATTGCGGCTACTAATTAAGGACAGTCCACGTTGAAATTAAGACACTGAGCTGGCACGAACAATCTTGTGCTTGAACAAAATGTGTGTCTTTTCTGTCATGAAAAGGACACCTCCAGGTTCTCTAAATTCACACACAAAAAAAAACAAGATCACACAGTTCCTCTTTTTAGCTGAAAAAGATGTGATATAACCTGCAAAATGTAGTGTTAATTTGGGAGCAGCTAATTGGTTGAACAAAAGGTTGGTAAAAAATGAAACTGTTTTATTCAGCAGCAGCAGCTGAATTGTTTTTTATTGAACTAAAAAAAAGTATAATTTCATTGCTGGTCATTAAAAGATTGCTCTGTTCAATTTATTCCATGGATTTTCTGGAAAATTCCTGACAAATCAATTATGAATTGAATAGTATATATAAAAGCAATCATCTAATAACAGCACACGTTAATTGGTGGTAATTAAGTAAGCTTGGGGGTGATGGGGATTGAGTAGCTAACAGTCTCTGTGTCTGTGTTTGTGCAGGCGGCGGTGAAGGAGACGTTCCGGCGACACCCGCCGAGCCACTTCGTGCTGTCGCACGCGGCGACGAGGGACACGGAGCTCGGCGGCTACCGGGTGCCGGCGAACGCCAGCGTGGAGTTCTACACGGCGTGGGTGACGGAGAACCCGGAGACGTGGCCGGACCCGGAGGCGTGGCGGCCGGAGAGGTTCCTGGAGGGCGGCGAGGGGTACGACACCGACATCACCGGCACGCGCGCGCTCCGCATGATGCCCTTCGGCGCCGGGCGCCGGATCTGCCCCGCCGCCACCCTCGGCGTCCTCCACATCCAGCTCATGCTCGCCAACATGGTCCGCGAGTTCCGCTGGGTCCCCCCCACCGGCGAGGGCCCCCCCGACCCCACCGAGACCTTCGCCTTCACCGTCGTCATGAAGACCCCTCTCCGTGCCGCCATCGTCGAGCGCCGTCACGAGCTGTCCGCCCACTGATTCATCTGGCCGGCGGACGCGCGCGATTTAAATACTTGGTAGCAATTCGTTGGTTGACGAACGGATATGATGGACATGCAGCGCGCGCTGCATGCATGCGTGCATGGTGATGATGTCATGATTTTTACTAGTGTTCTTCTTTTCATCTTCTTCTCTTTCTCTTTGATTAAGTTGTACCTACTGCTGCTTGATCTTGATCTGCTCATATATATATTGCTTGCCATGTCAAGAAATTAAATACCAATGCTAATTAATTTCCTCTCCTAATATATGTTCTATAGCTATTAATTACGAGAACTTTCACCCAGGTATTATTTCCGTCTAAACACGCTTAACATTAGAGTTTTGACGAAATTTGGTGTAAGAGATAGATCTACCATGAGTATGTACGTTCAAAAACGACATTATTGTAGCTCTTGTCATTTCAACTATATTTAAACCGAAGACATATATACTCCCCGTTGCCATTGAACATTCTATCATTTTTTGATGTGTGTACTCGACAATAATTCTTGCTAGATGCTCATCAGTTTCCCTTGCTCAACAGTTGGCAAGCAACAGCAACAGCAGCAGCAGTGATCACAAATGAGCTGCAGTTAAGCTTTGGATCCCAATTGATTGAGCTTGCTGTGGCACTGGCACGGTGCTGTGCCTGGTCACAACGGCAAACTTAGCATGCACTCTTTGAACCGTGGTTGTTGGCTCAATAACTTAGGTTTTGACCGACTATTATTTTTTAAGTAATACACCCAAAAGTAGCGTGGATATATATATATATATATTAATATAAAAGAAGAAAAATATAAAAGTATTGCTATGAGGGAGAGTAATCAAGAAAATAAAAAATACCGAGGCGAGCAACACCTTGCCGCCCCTAACAAGCCAACGCATGCATTGATATTGATATCACTTTTACAGATAACATGAGACGAAGACCACAAATTTTAAAGACGACCATCACTAGACCGAAGAAGCACCCCACACAACCGAGAAGGAAAACGGCTAACGAAGGGAAGGAGCTCCAAAGAAAGGAAGGAGATAAAAACAAAAGGAGACTTGACGACGATTGTTGAGAACATAGGCAGTGGGGAGGTATATATATTAATAAAAAAGATAGTGGAAAACATGCAATTATCTTTTTTAAGCAATCTACGTAAGATAGCGTGGAGGTATATATATATTAATATAGAAGAAGAAAAATATAAGAGTATTGCCTTGGAGAGAATAATCAGAAAAAAAAAAATAAAAACACCGAGGCGTGAGCAACACCCTACAGCCCCCGGTAGATCAGATCATCGCTACTAACACCACTCCTGTAGATGACAATATCAACAGATGAAGACCACAAATCTTGAAGATGACTACCACCAAACCGAAGAAACGCCTCGCATAACCGAGAAGGAAGACAACCAACAAAAGTAACAAGCTCTAAAGGAAGAGTGTAAAATGAGAAGAGACAAATCTACAGACACAGGTAAGTATCGGCAGTAGGTATGGTCAACTGTTGCCGAGATCAGGTACTAATCGGTCGACCAAGTGTCAACTGGTACCTATTTTTGCAATTTTTTCAAACTGTTATACAAATTTGAAATTTTATTTTTAAAAAACATTATTTAAAAAAAATCAGTTCACCGCACCCTTGTCAATTCGGCTGTAAAAAAACATGATAGCTGCAATAGATATTAGATTGGAAGATTCATGTTACTTTCATTTGTTTTTATAAGTTATTTTCTTAATTTTAATTGATATTACATAAAAAACATGTCAACAATAAAAACATCAATTTTGTTTTATTAAATGGACCATAACTTATGTTTTCGCAATATATTTATTTAATATTAAATATACTATTATATTTTTATTTAAATTTAATAAAATTAAAAAACATTTCATTTGAAAAAAAAGTGAAACGAGAATTGTAATACGGAACAGGAGAAGAAAAATTGGCTGAGCTGGAACTGGCTAAGCTTGCCTGTGACATGGCCGTCCATGTCCAGAGACTTCACATGCCCACATTTAATGGTTTAATAACCATCAATAAAATTCAATCCATTCATCCATCCATCCATCCATCCATCCACCGTGTGATCCATTATTCGATCGATTGCAAGCATGGCCTCGCCGTAGACAAATCGATCGATCTGATCTGATCTGACCTGACCTGTGTCTTTTCAGTTTCAAGGAGAGCATTGATCAATTGCTCCCTTTTTCTTCTCCTGCTTCTTCTTTCTTTGCACGCAGTAGAAGTGAGCACTGAGCAGGTGGAGATCGAATTGATGCTCGGCGTGGGCCACCGGAGTTTACTCCGGTGCTCCTCTCGGCCGGCCGTGATCCACATCGCTGCAAAGTTGCAGTTAATGTTGCAGTTAATTGCAAGTGGCGTATTACCAGTTCATCGCTGTACTGTTTGCACTATCGTCTGCAGCTGTACTGGTCAACTGCACCCTGGCTAGCTAAATTAGCTTGACCAGATCCATGATGACAAGATTGACATTTTTGTGTCACACCAAAGTCTCGTTTAGAACAGGTTGGTTTTATGAGATTTTTACATAAAACGCTAATTGACTTTCGTAGGAAAAGAAGATTTTTTTTGCGTTCTAAATGAGGGCTAAGTGTTTTGTTCAGTAGGGGAGGCTTAAGTTGAGGCGGCGGAGCCAGATGGAGTGCAAGACCATGTTGATCACGTCGAACCGCTCGGCCGGTCGGTTGAGCAGGAAGTGGCGCCGGACACGCAGCACGCGGCGGCGCAGCACGGCGTAGCGGCGGTCCGAGATGCCGGCGAGGATGTCCTTGATCGCGTCGATGCGGGCCACGGGGACGGCGACGGAGAACCGTGGCCAGTCCAGCACGTCGCTGAACGGCAGCGAGAAGTTGCTATCGCCGGCGATGAGCAGCACCGGCACGCACCCGGCGGCGATGGCCTCCACGACGCGGCGGCTGGACGCGGCCTCCTGCCCGCCGCCGCTCGGGCAGAGGCAGAACCGTGCCCTGCTCATGAGCTCGCCGTGGTCGAGCCCCTCGGGAAGACGCTCGTACACCACCACCCGGTCGTCCCGTCCCGCCCAGCGCGCGACCAGGGCATCCCGCACGTCGCCGCTGCCTGCACCCCCGCCTCCAAAGAAGGCGAGCACCGTCCGCTCGGACGCCGGCTGGCCCGACGGTCGCACGTGGTGTCCGACCTCCGGCAGCGCCACGTCCCTGGCGGGGTCGAAGCCCTCCGACATGTCGGCGTTGCACATGACCCGGATGGCGTTCGCGCGCAGCTCCGCCGTCGCGGCGGACAGGATCGGGGCCTACACACACACATGCACGCATGCAGATCGACGCGGCAATGCCCATCATTTCAAGCTTTGTTTCCCACCAATAATGCGGCAATCAAGCAAGCATCATGTGATCATTCGTGTCTCAGTCAAATTGTTATATCAAATCTTGTTCATGTCACCGTGTCCCCCGTATGTTCTTTGCAAGACAGAGACGTCTACGTTACCACTTACCGGTTTAGCATCAGTGCTTGTACCAATTTTGTGCCGGTTTATATTAAACGCTTGAAAGCAACTGACCAACTGTCTCGTTAACTAACTACTCACTGCTATTGTGCTCAGTAGATTTTATATTATAAGGGCAGCTTCAATGGAAGCCCGGAGAGGAAAAAAACAGGTTTTTTCTCACCACGGACGCTTAACGCAGGAGAATTGTTTGCTTAACGCAGGAGCCTGTTGTTTACTGTAGCATCAAGTGCTAGTGGGTGCTAATCAATATAATTTTAACTATGCATGGTTAGTTAAGTAAGTGTAGCAATAAATTAACTAACAAATACAGCGGTACTAAATATTTTTGTATTGGAACGTAGAGCTCTCGATAAGGATACTTAATTGGAGAGGGCCTAAGTCGTTTAACATTTTTAAATTAAATTTCTTTAGCTTTAACTAAGTTTAAAGAAAGATATATTAATATCTACCTTGTCAAATAAATACACTATTGCTTTAAAATTCAGTTTAGTAAAAGGTATTCTGATTTAGTCAAAATTTGTTCAGTTTTAAAGAATTTCAGCCAATATTTTGAATTCGGTAGTCTTTTTTTTGTATATAGAATTAACCCTACGTACCCATTCGTGGCAGGAGACGAAGAAGTGGTCGGCGCCGCGGCTGCGGTTCCAGAAGGGGTACATGGCGGCGAGGCCGTCGATGTAGCCGGCGACGAGCCGCAGCTGGGGGGCCCAGTAGTCGATCACGTCGCGGCGGTAGATGTAGCTGGCGATGTTGGCGACGCTGATGGGGAGGAAGAAGGCGTGCGCCTCGCCGGGGTGCCGCGCGCGGTGCCGGCCGCCGCCGGCGCCCTCTAGCTCGGCGATGAGGTGGCCCTCGATGCCGCCTCCGCCTTCGCCGTCGCCGTCGCCGTCAACAGCGCCGGCGCCGGCGCCCTTGCGCACCACGACCGGCGGCTCGCCGTCCCTGTACGCCCACACCTTGAACCTCTTCTCCATCTCAGTGTAACTCCTGACACGATCGATCGATCGATCAAATGATGCGACAGTTAATGACTGTCCAACTAATTAATCAATCAATCATGACCACTTGATTAAATTCCAAACCACACTTTAATTAAACTGGCAAGGACTGGATCTGTAGCTCTGTACCTCCCAATGTTATACTCCTAGCTTAGCTTAGCTAGCAAAATCAGCTCTGTACTCTGCGTGTACAAACGTAAGTAGAGTGCAATAATTTATTAAATTGCACGAAATAAGACTATAAGAGCTGTACAGTATACGTACGCAAGTATATACCACTACATAGTAGGTTGGAGCATCTAGAAGGATTCACTATCTCGCTCTCTTTAGATAAAATTCAGCAAATCTAAAAAAAACAGAGTTCCAAAAGGACTATCACACTCTATTTTAGGGGCTCACTAAAAATTAGAGAGTAAAGAAATATAGAAAATGAAATTTTTTAGGGAGCTCCACATCCACACTCCACTATATGTTGAGCCAAGTGTAGACCTTCTAGAAGCCGGCTGATGATGAGCTGAGCTGAGCTGACACTCTAATTATGGACCAGTGTGCACTGCCTGTAAGATTAGCTAGGCGTTGCGGTGACAAGCATGTCGCACCAAACAAAGATCGAGCTAGCAAATGCAAAGGAATGCACCCATCAACCAACAACCGATATATCGATCGATATATCTCACGCGATGACACGACCCCCTCCATTATGGATTCATCAATGTAGTGGTCACGCACTACGTTCGATCGCTCCAGAGTCCGGAGTCCGGTCGTTTGGCGTCCAAATCGTCCACGAAGGCGCGTGTTAATGCTCCCGATGCATCCATGATCCATGCGTGGCAGCTCGCTAGCTACACTAGCTTTCGATCGGCTACTAGCTGCAGTTTGGGCATGCCAATTAATTTTCCTTAGTAATTATTGAAGTGATTAGCTTTAATTCCTGTCTTGGCGTTAACTATGGAGTAGCTGTTGGAGTGTTGGTTAATTACTAACTGGTGGAAGGCGTAGGCGTCGCGGTAGACGGCGCCCCTGGGGACGAAGCCGCCCTCGCGTTGGTCGTCGCCGTCGGCGTCCGGCGCCGACGTGCAGTTGCGGGTGCGGCTCGCTCGCCGGAGGGACGCCCGCGCCTCGGCCAGCCCGGCCTCCATGCTCCTGACCTGCCCCTGACACAAGCAGAAACAAGAAAAAGTCAAAACATGGCACGGCGATATATATCATCGCTGACTTTTTTTTCCCACTGACATTGCCTGCAACTGCAATTCTGCGTGCATGCCATTGTGAGGCTGTGTGTTGCACGTGTGGACGCGTACGTACGTGACGGTTCACGAGTTCCCGGGCAGGAGCTGCAGGACGTGACGAAGTTGATGGCAGCGACGCCGGTGAGAGGGAATGGTGTTGAGCGGTGGCCCCGGCGAGAGACCAGATGCGGCCAGCGGCGAGGACGGCGACGGCGAGGAGACACGAGGTCAAGGGGATGAGGATGCAGTGGCAGGCGGAGTTGTTCTTGGCCGCCATGGAAGGTCAGTTCAGGTCAGGTACTCTCAGGTGAGCTGATCACGCTCACTGCACGCATGCAACGCAACGGTTCATTCTGAATTTATGTAGTAGAGAGATGGTGTAGTAGTGTAGTCTCTACGTTACAAGAATCAGGGCCATGGTAGCCTTAGTCCGAGGTCGATGCGTGATGGGGATCGGCGCAACGGTTTTCGAGTTCAGATAATCGCAGCATTGGATCTGCAACTTAGGAGTAGATGTAGCTAACGTGCAGAGTTGCAAATGCAAGTGTAGGGTGCATGCAAAGTCACTGAGTAATTATGCATTGAGGCGATAGCTAGAAAACAACAAAACTCATCGTGGACGGCACGATCTCTGACTTTGATGCGTGCCTTGGCCCATGGCCATGTGCTGCACAGCTGCAGGAGAAGTAATTAATCTGTAGAGCAATCGGGTACTGGCCCTTGCAGATTAATAGAGCAACAACCATGTACAACCCTGGTGTAAATCCTCATGCAAGATGGCAAGATGTAACTAGGTTAACGAGAGGCAGATCATGGAGAAGGCAGATTTTGTGATTGTGAAGATCATGTACTCCAGCTTTGTTTGAAACTACAATCTCGTCCATTAAAATCTAGATGCAGGAACCAAACCGCATGTACACACAGTTGCGTATACATACTGCTATGCTATAGTGCAGAGCTCTGCTTCAGAAGTCACTTCTCGTGGGGTAAAAAAAAAATTGATGAGAAGGGACTTCTGAGGTCCAGAACACCGTCTCATTTTAGCATCAGTAATTGGGGGGAATTCTTGCATCGACAGCAGAAATTTCAAGAATTTCACCTCCTAGCAAGGCGGTTTTCTGGATCAGGTTTGTCAAAATTTTATTTGTGAACACGCAGACATAAGGCATTGTGGCCAACATGATCCCTGGGAGGTAAAATGTTGTTCCAAAGGCAAACAACTACTTCTATGAAATAAACTACGCACACCTGTGGATGGTTTAGGTGCTGTTTACTCTAGCTTGACTTCCGCCCTCTTTGGAGGATCCAGCTGCAGGTAAGTATACGGTTCCATTGGTTCTTCCCTGTAAATAACATTTTCGTACATGAAATCTTGGATGCAAAGGTAAGAGAAATATTCAGGGCAATAACGCTCATTGCAATGCTGAGTATGTGCAGTAGAAACTAGCTACTGGTCACCCACAAGTACATTCGTTATAAACACGCAGTCCACACAGCTTCACATTGTGGCTCAGTGAACTCAAGTAACTAGTGTTTTTACTACAACAGATTTCCGAAGAACCAAGCCCCTTAGGGAAAGGATGCCAAATATACTGATCCAAGTGTTCCCTTCGTTTTCTACACAGGTCACACGGTGAAGCAGCAACTAGCAACAATACATATTTTGTTATTTCAGTGGCTATTGGTCACCTTCAGTGGTTTTAGCAATTGGCCTGTGTGAAGCGGCAGCTCCCAGCCAGGCAGCATCAGTGCTCTTAACTTGATCAAAATGAAGCAGCTAGATTGAGATAGACTACATTTTGTGTTCCCTTTGCCAGGCTACATTTCGCATAAGAAACCTTGTCCCACCAATGAAACACAAGCAAGCAAGCAAGCAAGCAACTAGCCATCTTCCTAAAAAGATGCTACATGACACATGTAACCAAGCAACAAAACAACTATATGGGCACATGACAGTTGGCTCAGACAAGCCAAGAAGCGTGCACGCACACTTCATTCTTTCACAGCATAAATTTTATGAGATTTGTATTCAGTGGACAAGAGGCTTGTATAACATATAAAATACAAAGCTACCTTAGAATGTAAATTCACACAAATCTCTGAGATTACATGTCAAGTTGGTCAGAGAACAAAGTTGTGTTAACCCATGTGGTAAAAGGAATGTTGTTGCTCAATAAACAGCAATCCACACCACTAAAACCTTTAATGCTGCTCAGATTACTCATCATGAGCCTTTTCTGTGGCAGCTAGTATTTCTTTAAGCTTCTGAAGGACCAATGGTGGAAAGAGAGCAACTGACAACAAGAACGAACAGAAAAGAAAAGAAAAAAACAAATAACAAACACGATATAATGCTCTGCCTTATCATGAGCATGATGTAACCACTCCTTAATACCCCCCCCCCCAAAAAAAAAAAAAGCAGAAAACAGATAATCCCTGTGTGCTTTCATCAATCATGTTAGGGCTTAGGGGGTGTTTGGATCAAGGGGCTAAATTTTAGCACATGTCATATCAGATGTTTCAATATCAATTTGAAGGACTAAACTTGAACCAATTATAAAAATAATTGCAGAATCATAGGATAATTTGCGAGACAAATTTATTAAGCCTAATCAATCCATGATTAGCAAATGTTTACTGTAGCATCACATTGTCAAATTATGGCGTAATTAGGCTCATTAAATTCGTCTCGCGGATAATCCACCGATTATGAATAGGTTTTATAAATAGTCTATATTTAATACTCCAAAATAATATCTAAACATTCGATGTGACGGGGGCTAAAAATTTAGCCCCCAACCCAAGCACCCCCTTAATGTGTTAGACCTATTTAAAGGTATGTTGCCTCGTATAAGTGGGATTCTATGATGCGATCAAAAACACAAAACTATAAATCATAACAAGTTGTACATTTCAAGGCGATAGACCAGGTTCTCATCTCCTGCCTTCTTGGGGATCACCGGCGGCGGGTCTCTCTGGATGGGCGGCGTCCCGTCGGCGCGTGCCTTCAATTCCACGGGCTACGACAACAACACGACGCTGGGGTCCATTCCCGACTCCTCGGTGGCGCCGACGGGTTCTCCACGGCTCGTCTCGGGAGGTTTTTTGCGGCCCACGATGACTTCGAGGTTACAAAGCGATTTGGCCCATGACAATGGTAGACATCAATGGCGAAACAAACGTAGCCCGCAGGACCCAGTCGGGGATGGACGAGGCGATTCTTTGCCTTTGGGTCTTGCTGGGCCAGGGAGATGTACTTTGAAGCAGAACTAGCTTGTTTTGGAGAGGACAGAAGGTTCTAGACAGAGAGATATTTTAGGGTTGGGATTGCCTCCAGCGCTTCCGCACCCCAGTGGCGGAGCTCTCTACGCTGATTCCTCAGGACCTTCTTTCTTGCACTTTTCCACAAAATTCGCTCATCTTCGTTCCCCTGTTGAAGTGGCGTGGAAGGAGGAGTGGCTGAGACTTGGCGTAGGGGGGGAGGCGCCCAAGACTCACTCTATGGGTGTGAGAAGCTTCTCCCAGGTTCTTGCTTCTTCTGAAATGGCGGAGTGGGGGAATAGATCGTGGAAACCTCGTCCGCCTCACCGAGCTTCAAATACATGGAGAGCAGGGGGTGGAACAGGGGCTACTCAGGGGGGGCCCCGCCCTGTCAACGCGCCAGATACGGCTGCGGATACTGCCATACTGGTAAGCAAATTGACGCTGGGAAAACCATGGTGAACCCCCAAGGTGATGTCTCAAAACCTCTCTCTGCTTGGGAAAAGGATGGGGGGTTAATGTGGAGGTGGATGTTTCTGGAACAAAAGGGAAAATGATCTCAGATCAACCTGTGTTGAATGATGGTGGGGGTGTGAAGGAGTTTAAACCTGATGGAATGGGAAAAGTGTTCTGCACTAAATGTAAAACTGGAGGTCATGTGAGTAAAGATTGCAAAACTGTGGTGTATTGTGTGATTTGTGGGAAGTACTCTCATAGGACTTCAGATTGTTTCCTAGAAAAACAAACAAAATCTGTTGCCAAGTTTGTTGGTTGTGCTGCTGATGGTTTGGGTTGCATCTTAATTCAAAATGCTAGGGATGTTTCTAGTAAAGACCATGTGAACCCTTTGGCCATAGTGTCTGTTGAGGAGGGCAAGAATTTAACTGAGAAACAAATGGAGGAAGGTTTCTTTAATCAGTTTAAATGGAACTGGGTGTGGAGAGCTAAAAATATGGGAAACAGAACTTTTCAGATTAGGTTTCCTAGCAAAATGAGATTGGAGGAGATATCTAATTTTGAAGAGTTCACTCTTAAGGGTACCAATGTGAGGATTAAGGTGAGGCCTTGGACTCAAGAAGCCCTTGCAGTAGGAAAACTACATGTGGTTTGGCTTAGGGTGAAAGGTTTACCTGACTCTATGAAGAACTATCATGCTTTATGTGAAGTGGGCTCTACTCTGGGAGTGGTTTTACAAATTGATATGGAGACAGTCAGATCCAAAGATATTATTAGGATCAAACTGGGGATGATGAACACATTTGTCTTACCCATGGCCTTAATGGTGACTACACCCACCATGTTGTTGTATGAAGTGATTTTTGAGCTGGATCAAATAGGACCTTATTTTAAAACACACAGAGGTTTGAGACAAGGAGACCCTATGTCTCCCCTCCTGTTTGATTTGGCTGCTGATGGCCTTTCATACTTAGTGGAGAAAGCTGTCCAGGGAGGTCTCATTAATGCTCTGGGTAATGACCTGTTGGATGGAGGTATAGCTATATTACAATATGCTGATGATACAATTTTTTTAATTCAAGATGATTTAATTAGTGGGAAAAATCTGAAATTTATCCTATGTCTTTTTGAGCAAATGTCTGGTTTGAGAATCAACTTCCATAAGAGTGAAGTATTTTGCATAGGAATGGATGAGGAAAAACGAAAGGAATTTTGTCAAATTTTTACTTGCCAAAAAGGTGCTCTCCCACTTAAATATCTGGGACTGCCCATTAAAGAAAGGAAAATCATTGGCAGTGACTGGAAAATTTGTGAGGAAAAAATGGAGAAGAAATTAGGATGTTGGAAAGGAAAAATGCTTGATATAGGTGGGAGGCTGATTCTGTTAAATGCGTGTCTGAGTAGTGTGCCTTTGTATATGCTTTCCTTTTATCTCATTCCTAAAGGTGTTAGAAAAAAAATTAGATTTCTTTAGAGCTAGACTATTGTGGCAGGAGGACCAAGGGATGAGGAAATATCATTTAGTTGGATGGCCTGTGATTTGCATGCCTAAGGAAGCAGGAGGTATGGGTGTTTTAGATTTGGAAAACATGAATATTGCTTTACTAGGCAAGTGGATTTGGAATCTTGAGAATGAAGATGGTTTGTGGCAAAGGATGTTGAGAAAGAAATATCTAAAAGACAAACCTTTGTCTCAGTGCAAAACCAGGATTGGTGATTCTCAGTTTTGGAAGGCCATCAATAAAATAAGACCTTTGTTCATGCAATTTTGTACCAAGATAGTGGGTAGTGGAAAAGGAACTTTATTCTGGGAGGATAAATGGCTTGGTGATTATTCGCTGGCGGATAAGTACCCTGATCTATATAATATCACTCTTTCGAGGAACATTTCTGTTGCTGCAACCTTAAATAGTAAGTTGGAGAATGTGGCTTTTAGGAGAGATTTAAGAGGTGACAGATTACTCGCTTGGAAAAAACTAAAAACATCTTGTGAGAATTTTCAGTTGACTGACCAAGAGGATATTCTACATTGGTCTTTGGTTAAGAATGGGACTTTTAGTGTTAAATCCTTTTACACTGCACTGAAATTGCAGGCAGCGAGTAAAGGCGGTGATGATGTTTGGAATATTAGAATCCCTCTGAAAATAAAAATTTTCTTATGGCTGTTAAAAAGAAATAAAATCTTGACTAAGGATAATCTGAAAAAAAAAAGAGGCTGGAAAGGGGATTCTATACATTGTCATTTTTGTGGAAGACCTGAGACGGTTCAACATTTATTTTTTGATTGTGTGGTTGCCCATTTCATATGGAGATTGATCAAAGTTTGCTTTGATGTGGGTCCTTTTAGAAACTTGAATCATGTGTGGTTTGTGTGGTTTAAAAAAATGGGAAAAAAGGACAAAATGATGGTTGGGGTGGGGCTTGCTGCTGTGTTCTGGACTTTATGGAAACTCAGAAATGATGCCTGTTTTAGGGGAAAAACTATTGATGATCTAATTGAATTAGTGACATTGATCTGTTTTTGGATCTCGACTTGGTCTATTTTACAGAAATCGGAGGAAAAAACAAGAAGGCTAACAGCAGGGGTGCATCTTCTAAAACGGGTGGTAGCTGAAGTCTTTGCCAGGAGACATGGATGGGCCCTGAAGAGACAAATGTTGGGTGATTGAAGGGAAAAAGAAGTTGGTTGCTACTGTTTTTTACTCAAACTGGTTATCCGAGAATGGATGTTATGTCGGGCTGCTTAGAACTGGTCTTTTGGTACTTGTAATAACTGGTAGTAGTGGTTTTGCCTTCGTTGCAAAGACCTTGCTTTTCGTGTTTGTCTTGTAATAACTGGGATGATGCTACTTTTCTTGCTGTAGAACCTGATCATTTCTCTAATGGAAATGGGGGAGATCCGTGCTGGATTTCTCTTTCTCAAAAAAAAATAACAAGTTGTACATACCCAGGTTTTGAACGCATGCATTGCCAAAAGAGCTTGAATGGACCTGGAACTGTCTTGAATGGATTCCCTTCAAAGCAAGCCTGCAATTGAAATAAGAAAAGCCATTCAGCATAAATATGGCCAAGAATTTCGGACTTGACAATTGCAGCATTTGGCCTAATATGATCAACATGGTGATGCACAGAGCAAAAGCCCTCAACATTCTTGGATAACATTCATTACATGGTGGCAGCTGATAACTGTTGAATGTTCTTTACTTAAAACCACTGATGGTTAAAAGTTTGGACCCTGGCATGTTCAGTGTTAGTGGACTCATCATGCTAGTACAAGTATTTTACTCTCGGTGGTATACTGGTATTTTTCAAACTGTATGGATCAGGGCTTCACCAAAAAGTCACCATTTTCTTTGGTCATTCCTACTTGAGTTTTATGGGTTCACTGCAGAGGTTTATTTCATTCTAGGTAAGCATAGTAATCTGATTGCTTATAGGTTATTCCTAAACATGCTTTTGGGATCAGACATGGAAATTCCACCTGTGCCTGAAAGCAAGAACCATCTTGATTGAGTCATGGTAGCTGGTGGGCACTGAGAGGGCAACATGCCAGCATGAAACCTTTTCCATGTAACACGGAGAAAATACATGCTCATTCAAGTGGATAAAGGCGGATAATTTTGAGTAGGAAGAGCTAGTAATGGCAAAGCAACTACATTTCACAAATGCAATCGTAGCCTAGTCCACGCTATCTAGCAGTCTAGCACCTTCATGATCTGAAAGCAGTGTCAATCAGGCGAGATTCTGCAGTAGGCTGGTTGGATTGGGAGTGAGGGTTGCGAGGGGAACCTGGACGACGTCCTCGGCGCGGTCGTTGCAGCGGTGCGCCTTGGGCTCCCGCTTGTCCCCCTCCGGTAAGCCCCACGGGCTCACCCTCCTCGGCACTGGCCTCTCCTCGCTCATCTTCCTCCTCCTCCTCCTCTTACTACCCACAAAACTGCTCAAATTCACCAATAAGAGGCATACGCCCTTCAATCCCCGAATCAACGCAACGCGCGCGGAGGAGATAGATCTGAGGAGGCGGACTCACCTAGCAACCACTCCCCTCCCCGCGCGCCGGCGTCCGATCCCACGCAGAGACGGCGGCTGCTTCCCCTCCCCTGGTCGGAGTCCAAGCGGAGGGCGACGGGTAGACGACGCGAGCGAATGGGCCGGAAAAATCAACCCCAAAAGGCCCAACTATTTTAGCCCATTACTAATTGGGCCGTAAATTACCTATCAGGCGTTACAATGACACGTGGGTCCCATCTGCAGCGAAAGAGATTCGAGGGCATAATCCGGATTTGAGCTGAGGTTTTGGCGGCGGCGGCGCAGGCGACGAACTTGCCGTCTCAACCAGGCGCGCTCGGCTCCGATCCCCGGCTGTCTCACGCAGCCATGGTTAGCATCCTTCCCTGTGCTTGTGGATCGTGCCCGGATCAAGGTGGAATAATCCTGCGGTTGTTCGGAGGGCTTGGTTCGCGTTGAGGGCTTTAGATTTGCGATTTTTTTCTTCTGTGGAGATTAGAATCGTATCCTGGTGGGTAGAACCTGCAGTTATTCTATCGGTATCGGTAGTATGCAATGGGTTTGCATCATGCGGTGGCGCGACTTTGTTGCAGCTTGTCTGGACGACGTGGTTAGCATTAATTTTGTAGTATTAAGCTGAGTGTCGGAGAGATGAGTGGTCGAATTGAGATTTCAGTGAATTGATGCTAAATGTAAATATTATCGAGAATGTTAGTAGGACTTAACTGTTTTGGAGTGAAGGAGCTGTGGTGAATCGGTTATTTCAGTGAACTTTACTCTCTAGATGATAAATGTTCTTGAGCATGTTAGTAGGGGGGGTGAAAGGATTGAAATGGTTTAGAGTGACGAAATTTTAGATCCATTCATGGTGATACATGAGCTTAATGTGACTTAAATTTACCTGCTCAATTGGTTATGGTCATGGATTGGATTGTCTTCCTGTTTCTGTGATTTATTTCTTATGTTATGTGAACGCATGATCTGTGTCTTGACTTCAGAAATACATAAGTCTATGCTCTTCTGGGATGGCACAGGAATGCTCACAAGATACATTATTGCACATGTATTTTTTGCAAAATCTAGAAATAGTTGGTTTGCTTAGTATAGTGCAAGTGTGCAAAAGAGGTTTGAAGTTGTTCTGCTTATACTAGATTTTTCTGAAACAGTTTTCTTCTTTATTATAAGTCTGGTTGCAGGCAGGTTTACAAGGTTTACATACCTTGCTGTACTCAAATAGCATCATATAGCTGTCCACTTGCAGCGGCTACTCGAATTTTAACTGCCTTATCGAAATAGGTTAACTATGTTCTGCATGGCTATCTGCAGAGTTTTTTTGAGACTTAATCTGCAGAGAATTGCAAATTTTATCGAGTGTCATTTTCCAAGTCTATTGAAGTTCAAAGTCATCTATCATGGTTTGTTTTGGCAGTCGAAGAGGAAGACCAGGGAGCCCAAGGAAGAGAACATCACTCTTGGACCCACTGTCGGCGAAGGAGAGTATGTATTTGGTGTTGCTCACATATTTGCATCTTTCAATGACACCTTCATTGTAAGCGAATTTCTTCTTCATATCCATATACCCCCTCATTATCTGATCCAGATATTAACTGTATCAACCATATGCAGCATGTAACTGACTTGTCTGGTTCAGATCACTGGTATGTATCTTTGATGTCATTATTTGCATTGACACCATTTATAATGCTACTTGGTGGTAAGTGTGACGTGTGATGCGGTAAACAATGCAGGTGGCATGAAAGTCAAGGCAGATCGTGATGAATCATCACCTTATGCTGCTATGCTTGCAGCTCAAGATGTTGTGCAGCGTTGCAAGGTAAAAATAATGAAACGAGTAGTTTAATTTGAAGTGAAGATATGCCACGTGGTGTATTCATTGCCTCATTGGAAAATAGGGGTAGTTCTTATAAATTCTGCCTTTTCTTTGATGCCTCTCTTCTTCACTTGGGGTCATTTTCTATGTTGTTTCATGTGCCTTTAGGAGCTTGGCATTACTGCATTGCCTATTAAGCTCCGTGCCACTGGTGGTAACAAGACCAAGACACCTGGACCTGGCGTGCTCAGTCTGCTCTCAGAGCTCTTGCTCGTTCTGGGATGAAAATAGGGCGCATTGGTACGAGAACTCTTCATGTAGTTGTTTAGTGATCTTGACTGAACCTGCTTCTGTCATCATATGATCTGGCTTACACGTAGTGGTAACATTTTTTGTTCTTTGCCTGCAGAGGATGTAACTCCAGTTCCCACTGACAGCACTCGCAGAAAGGGTGGAAGGAGGCTGTAGATGCCTTCTTTCAGCTATCTGTCATTCCATGTGGTGGCAACCAAGAACTTCTATGGCTCGTCCAGCTGCCTCTATCTATATCACCGTATGAAGAGGAGTTCTAATTTTGCTCTGTTTTGATTGTTGAGTGGATCAGTGGAACCTGTCCTTGTGAAGAGATTAACTTCATCTTATTTCTAGATTGTAGTACTTTTTTTTTTGAAATAGGCACGTAAGCCTGATTTTGTTTGAAGGCTATGGATGTGTCGAGAATGTAATACGATAATTTTTCACGAGGTCACTCATCCTGATACTACTCTTATCTGAACACACTTAATATTAAAGTTCTAATGAGATTTGGTGCTAGTTAACTCACATCCTTTTCACTAGATTATAGTAGTTTTATAATCTGGGAGAAAAATCCAAATTGTTTGGAGAGCTGAAGATTTTAGTAGCTTCTGGTCTTGTGTTGTGTTATTGCTCAAAAATTCTTTCGTGAGATGTTTGGTTGTCTGAAGTCTGAAGATATTTTGCTCAATCGTTTTATTCACTATTATTGTTCCAACAATGTACCAAGAACAAATTCAGAGATAAATCCTCTATACAGTATCTGTATTGTATCAATCTAAACGTCACGGCAGAGCTCTTCAGATAGCTACCATGGCGTAACCGATGTAAGCTCCCAGCGAAGTCACGAGGCCTGCCACCACCGGAGCCGCGCCGCTCCGATCGTTGGTCGTAGGCGGCGACGGCGTGGTCGCGTTCGCTCCCTCGGTGCCTGGCGGCGGGCTGGTCGAGGCAGGCAGCGGCGGTGGCACGCCTCCGGGGGTTGCAGACGACGGTGATGGAGCCATGGCCGCCGGAGCCGGTGGCGAGCTCGGAGTCGTTGGAGCAGGGACAGGAGCAAAAGCTACCGGAGATGGTGCTAAGGTCGGCGAAGGGATAGGTGAAACCGAGGGTGCAGGCGACGACGAGGATGACGGGGTCGGCGCCAGAGCTACCGGAGACGGCGCTAAGCTCGGGGGCATCATCGCAGGCGACGACGCCGGGCTCGGCAACGGCGAAGGGATAGGTGAAACCGAGGGTGCGGGAGATGACGTCGACGACGGGGTCGGCGCCAGAGCTACCGGAGACGGCGCTAAGCTCGGGGGCATCATCGCAGGTGACGGAGGCGACGACGCTGGGCTCGGCATCGGCGTGAGCGGTGGAGCCGGCGGCGTGTGGCTGCCGCTGCGGTCCGCCATGACGACGACGACGAGCTTCTCGCCGGCGCGGCAGTTGGCCTCGCTGCCACTGATGAAGAAGAAAGGCCCCGACCGGTCGAACGTGAACACCGTGCTGCCGTCGTCGAACCTTCCGGCGAACGCCGACGTGTTGCACGCGTCGTACGCGCCCTGATCCACCACCAGCACCGCGTCCGTCTCCTTCGGGTACACGAACACTGCGCCATCAAAACACAGAGCAAAAGAGATAGAAACAAAAAAAGCCGTGAGATCACCACGCGTCCACGGCGAAAATCTTCACGAAATCATCTCGCCGCCGGCGGACTTACGCAGCTGGTCGCCGATCTGAAACCTCATCCTCCCCGCCCACGAGTTGTACGGCTCGGCGTTCGCGTCAGGCACGCTCCAGCCTCTGCCTCCTCCGACTCTGAACTGCGTTGCACTCGCCGCTGCAACCAGCAGAGCCAAGCATGCAAGCCATACACTGACATATCCTGCCATTTTCTGGGACACTGCAATCTTGCAAATTCAAGTTGCAATTCTGGGAGAAGATCGAGACAAGGGTTCCTGGGTATTTGTAGGGATGATCTCAAATTCTGACTATCTGATCAGTGCAAGAATCGGCATTTGTAATTTAGCAACCGAGTCAGATGTATCAATATAATGCAATGGACGTGTCAGTGTCACTCTGCAAGGTCTTTACATGCTGTCGGTTTGATTACCTGACGCTTGAGTCTGCACAGTTGCATTAGACCTGATCAATCGACGCGTCAGGTCAGGGAAGACTTGCCCAGTTGCCTTGGTTGGCTTGTTCTTCGCAACCGCATTGCACCGGTGATGGCCTGACAGAGTGACAGGTGCTCCTGGAAATTCAGAGTTTCTTGCACCAATTTGGATACGTACAATCCAACGTCGTTTTCGCAGCAGTGTGACCCGTGATGCTACACCACACACGCGGCGCGCGTCGGCGAGACTTGAGGCGTCGACACTGTGCATAGATCAGCAGCGACGCTGGAAAGTTCTCAGCCTAGCCACGAGTAATATCTATCGGTGATCGGTCCAATCGACATGTTCCAGAGCGAAATTCAGAGAGAAATTGAGTTCATCTAGTCCAGGAAAAACAATCATTCATGTCGAAGAAAAGCTTGTAAGCCTCCTGGCTGGAACAAAGTGCCTGTGTTTTGCTTCTTGATTATTAACCTTTCACTCTTTCAGCTTTGTACTGAAGTTATTCTTGACTTTTTTTGTCCTCGCTGTGTCGGCGAACATCTCGATTGGATTGACGCTACACGAAAGCTCCGGTAATCTAATGGAATGGAGCTCCTCCGCTCAGCTATATCCTTTCTAACCGCTGTCCACACCAAATGAGATTCTCTCTACAGTCGGCCTGCCGACTGCGGATGGAGAATTCGGAGAGGGTTCAGAGATGTTGAGACTCACCTCTACGGTGCGGAGGGGGCCTTCACATCAAACAGCACCAATCGCAACTGGACAGTTAGGTTCTGTTTGGTTCAGGAGTCTGATAGAACGGAATGGCTCCGTTCCAGATTCTGAGAACGGAATGGTTTCGTTCTGCGTTTGGAAGCAAGAACGGAGTCACTCTGTTTTTTATTTGGTTCTGAAATTTGATAGAACGAAATGATTCTATCTCTTGTTTGGTTTAAGAGTGCACCTTTTTTCGGAGAGGGACGAGTGCGGGCTGCGAACGGGAGGGATGGGGAAGGAAGGAGCCGCTCGGTTCCTTCTTTTTGGGGGAACGGATGGTTCCGGATCTGAGGGGAATATTCTCTTTTTGGAGCCACTCTGTTCCACCAGATTACAAGTCAAACACATCAAAAATGGAACGGAGTCATTCGCTTCCACCAGACTCCTGAACCAAACGCCACCTTAGAGCCTCCGAAATCAAAGGATTTGGTTCCGCCTACATCGTCTACTTCACACCCGCTACCGGTCACATCATTTGTGTTTTACCATTATTAACATAGGAGGTGTTTGGATATAGGGTTAGCCCGTGTCTCATCGAATATTTGGACATTGATTTGAAGGACTAAATATGAACTAATTATAAAAATAATTACAGAATCATAGGATAATTCACGAGACAAATTTTTTAAGCCTGATTAATCCATAATTAGCAAATGTTTACTGTAGCATCATATTGTCAAATCATGATGTAATTAGGCTCATTAGATTTGTCTCGTCAATAATCCGCCGATTATGAATGAGTTTTATAAATATTCTACATTTAATTCTCTATTTATCTATTTCTCTTTATTTGTAACTTTGTAATTTTTTAGTCAACTTTCTAGAAAGATTCATATTCATATTTGCTATACACTTCAATATATTCTTTATTTTTAACTCTTCAAAATAATTAACTTTCTTTTTAGAATCATAAAATATTTCGAAAGATTTGATTTCTATTTAAAAATCTCAATTTCTAACCTTAAGCCATAAATTATTAAATTATAAAATTTTAGAAATTAAAAACACATTTCTGTTTGAAACTAAAGAACGGATTTTTATTAGCCGCGTACGCCCAAGGTCATAACCACAAGCGAATTCTTGCACAGGAGGAAGAAAACGAAAACAAATTTACAGAAAGCGAGATGAGATGACGATTAACTCGGCTCTCTTCCTAGCTTTTGCTGTTCTTGCTGTCTTCTTGGCCGTTGCCGAATCCAGCAGCAGGCAGCACCATCACCATCTCCATGGCAGAGGTACGAGCGAAGCAGAGGAATCGAAAGATCTTTACTTTCTTTTTTGAGCAATTGCTGCGTCAAGTCCAGCCATAGCCAGCCAAGTTGGCTGGTTGATTTGGTCAGCTGGACCCGCTTGATCATCCGGTTGGCTACTCTATTGGAGTGTTTTTTTGTCCCAAATGATTAAATTTTAACTTGAAGAATGAATCTGTTGGAGATGCTCCTATGGTAAGAAGTTGGAAGCCCGCTCAGCTTCGGCACGCAGAGACACGAGATGCAGTCCTTCGCTTGGTGCCACAGCCCACACGTGTGTCTCTGAACAGAACAGCGTTAGTTTTTCAATCGAAACCCGAAAAGAAATTGATTCGGCAGGAGGCCAGGAGCTGATGCGTCCTCCTAGAATGCTGGTAGAAAGATGCTGTAAAGTGTAAAGTGTCCACCATTTTTGAGTCCGGTCAACATTGTACAATCTGGCATGTTCAGCATTTTCAAACTGAGTACAAAGCATGGTTTAATTGTTCAGTCACAACTAGGTAGGCACAGTAACTTGATCACTCCTTGTTCCAGTGCAAGATCATGTGAAGATGAGCCAAAACTAAGCATTCTTTGCCTCACTCCAACTCAGCTTCGATTTCATGCGAGTATGCGCGCGACTAGGCAACTCGGAGCCCAGCACCAGCATGCAGCTCGCTGAAATCGCCGCATGCTGTTGCGAAAGAGGCGGCCCTCGACCGTGACAAGGAGGAACTCGCGGATGAAGAAGGCGATGCTGCTCTTGCTGTCTTCTTCCTCCTCGTCTTCTTGGAGCCTCTTGGGGTGTCAGGGCTGGAGGCGGCGGCCTCCTGGCCGGATTTGTCTTGGTACAATTCCATGGGCATCATGCATCTTAGTGGTTGCTCAAAATCTGTAGCAATATAACAAAGATGATATAGCTTCACCCAACTTAAAAACATACTGAAATGAGTTGATGAGAGGAAGCAGGGTGGCAAAATTTGCTGTTCCAAAATATAAGTAATGTAATTTTTTACACGGTTTTCAACGTTGAATATTGATCATTATTAATTTTTACTGTATATCATAAATAATTATTAATATAAAAACATATGGGCAGTTTTTTTCAAATATCTATACTCCTTTTAAAAGAATCAAGTGGTGTCAATCTGCCACCCACCTACTCTCATTGTAGTTTTTGCAGTTTACTCTTTGATACTATTTAATATTACACAACAAACCAATAAAAGTAAATTAAGTAATTGACACAAATAATTAAAAGTGAATAACATATATCATATGAAAATATATTTGATTTATTTTAGACAACATTACAATATTTTTCTTTTGTTCATAGCAAAACACCTCGAGCATTTTGCTAGTCAATCTAAACATAAATAACGCTAAGCATAAATATTTCTTACTTATTAATCAAAAGTTAATATGTTGATTTTTCTAAAAATATATAATTTGCCAAAGAAACAGTTGGATTTTCAAAAGAATCAGTTGGATTTTGTCTAAAAATCAAATGGTTCATTCATGACGCTTTATGGCCCATTTGAAAGAGACCAGAGGAGTCAAGCAGACTGTGCTGAGCTTACAACCAAAGTATGCTTCCAGTCTTTGACACCAACTACGTTGAAATCTTGAAGAAAGCAGACAGGGTAATGGTATGCTATGCCACTACTGCCAAAAGAAAATTAGCCAGGAGATGTTCTTTCTGGCAAGAAACTAAGTTTCAGGCATCAATCGCCATTAGAAACAAGGTTTCAGACGTCACTAGCACGCCGACACGAAAAGAAATAAATTCCTAACTGATTCCATGAGGTGCAAAAAACTGAGATGGAGCAGATGTGTGCAAAATAGGAAGAGATCGATGAGCAACTTGCCTAGAGATGCCCAGGAGGTCTGCCTTGACTGCACAACAGAGCGCATGGATCCTGCTGGTAACTCTTCCAATCCTCGGAATGCACTCATCTAGTAGAATGGTCATTTGCCAAACAAGAAAATCACAACAGGGGACTAGGAAAATGTATGGGTACTTGCAAAGAAGATTGCTTGGAGGAGTCTTCCAGTTGAAAGATATTGAGATCCTTACCCAGCTTGGGCGTGCATCACTAGTGCCCACATCTATGTGAGACACATGCTTCACGTCTGTAGGGTACCCAATTTCCATCTCACGTTGCTTGTGGAATGCTAGGTAACCAAAGGGGAAAAGGTGTAAGCAATAGTTATTCTAATATATAAGCAATGGTATAGAAACTGTGGGTTAATATGGTGGTTCAGCTAATTCAGCAAAAAAAATAGAAAATGGATGCAGATGCAGAAAAGGCGAGGAATTCTTTCTCTTACCAAATATTTGAGAGATTATCTTCAAACCTTTGAATATCCCCTTAATCTTTATCGCCATTGATGAGGTGCTGCAGCCATCCAGAAACAAAGAATGGTACACATCTAAGCATCAGTTCATTTTCAGAATGTGGGGTAGTAGAGCTCTTGTCATGGAGGTCAAGATCATACACTGGAAATTTGTGTGTGAATGAATGATGATTAGAAGAGGGAGCAACCTCCAAGCTGAATGGCTCTATTGACTATGAACAAGAACTTGTGGACGTACTGCTACTGCACACCAGAAAGAGGGATGAGAGATCTTGCTATGAACAAATTTTGGTTCTGAGATAAGGAAGAACATAAGAGGAGGGGGGTGAGAGAGTGAGAATGGGTAGAGTGACACAACACTTGAAGTTAGTTGGCTTTTCCTATTATAAATTAAATGTCAGCTGTCACCTCTCTCATGCCATTTCGTATGCAGATATTGTACCCTGAAGTTGGAGTGCTTTTGAATAAATACCCCAAAGTTGAGTTGTTGTTTCTTGACCTTAATGTTCAAGGATTACTTTATCATGAACTTAAGTGTGTCGTTTCTCCCTCATATTATTTTCTTGTTATTGTGATTTCTACACGATCTACTTCAAATAAGATAGCTGTATATTACCAGTGCAAAAGATTTGTTGCATAGTCTCTCTCATATGTTGCCTAAGTATTCTGGGCCACTCTCCACCAAATAAAATGGAATGAGGTGTCGGATCTATGGGATACAAGTTTTACATGCACAATTTCTTTGATCTACCTGAATGGCTGAATACCTTTTAGCCCTCCAGTAACATCCTTATTTTACTCAAAACCATCCAAGCAAGTGGGATAAGGTATGAATTAAAGAAGAAGAAACAAAATATTGAACAAGTAGATCTTACCCAAGTTAACAAACTAGAACGAAAAGGAGAGAGAACACCTGCCTAGATTTCACTTGCCGTGCAAAGAGAAAGTCAGGCTCGCTTGTGGTAGATTCGATCTTTAAATGCTGAGTTTTTGCTCAAATTGTCATCTATTAAGGCATGGGGTCTGATGGTCCTGTTGCTCATCAAGCTAGCAAATGTTTGGTTGTAAAGTATGGTATTGAACTTGAACAGTAAAAGTTATAATTTAGAAGTAATAACCACTACGTACTTGGATATGCCTAATTATTTTGAGTACCATGCAGTGGAATGGAGAATGTTATAGACTCATAGTAGATCAGTAATTAAGATGAAAAGCTTGCAGTAAAGAAAATGACAATCATTAATGGTTAGACAAGAGACACTGCTACATTGTCCTAGAATGCATGTAGACAAACACGTACATTAAATTTGGATCAAAGATATTATCTCAAACGTGAAGTTTACAAATAGGAAAACTGTATGAGAAATTTTAAACTAAAAAAATTTTCATACTAATGCACTTTAACTACTGACATACCGTTGACTTTTATAAGTAAAAAAAAGACTCTTCTTTTTACTGGAAATAATAATACTATGCAGTTCCAGTGAACTTACTACAAGTATATGTTTTAGTTAAGATCTCTGTCTCTCACATCTCAACATACAAGCCTGACATTCCTCTTGCTAATCTTCCCTGTACATTGGTAATATAGCTGTTTATTAGAGTCAAATAAATTTCTTGGTACATGGGGTTTTGTTTACTTTGTGGTTCTTGCTGACAGTTCAACATCAGTGACAAATTTCTTGGGAAGATACTGCTTCAGAAGGACTCTGCTAATCTATGCTACTGCTTGTCTTTGTTAGTACTCTGCTAGGACAGTAGGAATTCAGGCTTCAGAAGCTGGCAAGCTGCAGGGATCTTGCAAATATAACAGTTGCATATCTAAAACAGGTTTCAGAATACCATTACCCCTCATTTTCATAGTGATGTGATCTGCATGGCTGCATCCCCTTTAGACAATGGCAAATCGACAAGAAAAGACACCTTATGTTGTCCTGGAACACAAAGCCCCATTTAACCATGAATATAGAATAGTCAATATAAACACATTATATTAATGCAAGCAACTATTAACTAGTTTTGTTGCAGATTATTCATCATAGCTAAGCTCTTGTTCTACAGATATGCAGTTTCTTGCTACATCAGAGCTATTGGGATTTGCAAGATATTCAGAGATGTAGATATAGAACCCAAATAAAGATGTTCTTTCGTTTTTATTTTCATTGAAAACGGTGTCTAATTATCTATGTTTTTGCTGAAAATACACATTGTGCCAACACAAGACATGAACTATCTTCTTGCAGGCTAGTCAGCACAGCTATGCTCTTTTTAAGAAACTTTATGTGCAGAGCACATTATGAGTTTTGTGAACCAACACAGATATGAAGCTGAAGGTGGTATCCACAGATAAAACAAGCATAGCATCTTCCGTTTTCTTTTTTGCTGAATACGATATCTTATCTGAACGATCATGCCTTGCACCTACCCAACCACAAACGCTGCTTGCGATTTATGACGCGGGCAAGATATTTAGCCTTATGATGGATATCTGGACCAAATCCTTGCAGATGTGGTCACTCACATGGTCGCACCACATCTAGCTAGTGAGGTACCGTAGCAACTATTGGGAAAACAGAAAGTTACAGTAATCGATATTCAATAGGTGTCATTACTCACCACTCTGTGTCAAGTGTGCTGCTGGTAGTGGCACACTGGTAGGTATGCATTATCATGATTCGTGAAGGATGAAGAAATAAATTAATTCCACATCTGAATAGTGAATACGATCCCTTTCTCCAAGTTTTCTTCGGTGTCATTTTTTCGAGCATATAACTGAATGTTGGTAAGCAGACTGCAGTATAGTAAGCTTGTTGAATTCAGAAAGTACCTGAAGCTCGGTTGTCTGCTCTCAATTCCTTGCATTGTTTCTGAAGAGGAGATAATTTGTCAACAAGGGCAAAAAATCTGCAGATCAACACATGAGGAATTGGGAATTGGGAATTGGGATTATGACCTTGTTAGTGACAGCATCCTCAAGGGCATGATTAGATGATTTGTACTTAGAGCAATGTGTGGACATCTGGTGGTGGAATACGGAACATCAGGGCCTCGTTGGTTGATTATAGCGTGCTCCCCGAAGATGGCCGGTAGCACGCGGCGCACGGCCCCGCCGATGGGGGCGGGCCGAACAGCTGGAGCACGGTGCACGGAGGCCATGAACGGAAGAAATACTTGGCTTGGCGTGGAGGCCGGAGATTCTATGCTGCGCGGCTGCCTACGGACAAAACCCACCCCGCTCCAGGCTCGCCGGAGCTCCGCCGCTTCGCCGCCGAGGGGAGGGGAGGGAGAGGTGGGAGGAAGGTAGCGAGGATCGTAGAATTAGAAATAGATCGAGGGCCTCTCTTCCACGACTCAATCGAAACCGTATATTTTTGATCCAACGTCCAGAAAATTACAGAAAGATCCTAAAATTTTCATAAACGGCATATTCCGGTGTGTTATACGATATAAAAATAAATCGGATACAAACGGATATTGGCAATAGCATATTTGTTTTCATTTTTTACTTGAATTTATATTCAGAAACAAATACCCATATATAAATACGAAAACAAATACTATCATATATAAATATATAAATATGATCATTTATATATGATCAAATATGAATCGAAACAAACATCCATGTGATTCTGGCTTGGAGACTTATACACTTAATTGTACTCAACATAATTAGGTTATCTGAATATATCCCTCTTATCTTTTTCATTTTTTGAGTGATGGATAATTCAAAAAAATACTGATCAAACTCTGTTGTTTTCTCCCAGTTCCTTGCATGATGGAGATGGAGAACAACCCTTGAGATGGAATCTATGGAACTAGATCACATCTTAGGCTCTTGAATGCAATAAAAGGATTTCTTTGAAAGATCAAGAAATTGTTTCTGACATGTAATACTTGGCAGTAACTCCAATCATTTCTTTTCTTCTGAAAGTCTGAACTCACCAAATTCGTCCGAGTAACACACTGAAAATCCAAATAACCTGAGCAAGAAGCATACATAGAAGACAATTTCATCTAAATAATCTACCACTATACGAATACATGCATAATTACTGTGTGTTAGGATAAGATCTCTCGGGAGGCCGAGTCCCTCTCCTCCCCCTAAGACTCGCGCCACCCTAACTAACCCCTCCTAATTTTCTGCGCCCTGATCGGGGGCGCACAACCACTTGCATGGTTGATGGGCCCCTGTCGCCAGCGCTACAAATATAGGGCAGAGGGTTCGGCTACAAGGTTGCCCATACCTTATACGCCTACCACTCTCCCCGACACTCCTAAGACCCGATCTACTCCTAGCGTTGAGCAACGGATTGCCCATCGACTCACCATCACCGGACTTGGACAATGGCCACGTCATCAACTCCTACGACCAACATCGAAGGTACACATCTTTGTACCCCTCTCTGTTTTGATTACCTAAGGACCTACACCATGTGATTAGCCTAAGATGAACCTTGCTAGTGCTAGCCTAGACATCACTTAGTCCATATTTTATTCTATCACTGTGACAAAATCCAATGTAAGGAATGAGCACACTCTAGAACTTCCTGGAACGCTCATTCTAGAACATCCTGGAACATTCACTGCATAAGAAAGGCCTGTGCTGAAAGCAACAGCTGAAACATCCACACAATTCCAGCTCGGAAGCTCGTAATAGTCCTGTTCAATCTGGATGAGCCGCCGAACTAATTGAACGACCAGACTGAAGGAATGGCACCTGCCTAGTCAGCTTCTAATGGTCATCTTGTTCTAATCGCCATTCTAACAAACCTTAGCTCCTATCAATTCTTCCTATCAGTTCTGAAAATTAGTTTCAGCTGAACATGTCGCCAGTGGTTTGCGTTAGTTGCAGAGTCGTTTTCAAGGTGGCCCTGTTGATTCAAAAAACGCATTGCGTGTTTGTTTACCTGCAAGCGTTCGTGCATCAATTGGTCGCTGCTGATTTAAAGAGCAGCCGGCATAAGCATGCTATCCTGGTCAGCTTCAGAAAAAAAATTGATTTTTTTCAGCTATTCAGCTTACGGATGCAGCACAATTGTCCTAATAAAATCTAGCGCTCGATAAAAAACGAAATGAAATCTAGCCATCTTGCAAGTTGCAAGGAGGAGATGATGCGGCTTGAGTAAAACCAGCTTCAGCTTCAGGGTGATTAACCATTGTTCATGCAAGTCATCTGAAAATACCTTGCCTTTGGCACACACAGCTTGACTGAATCCGGCACGCTAAGTTACATTACAGGAGTACTAAGCTGGGAATCCTTTCTTTTCAGAGCAGAAAACTAGCACCACAAGAAACCAACGGACGCAAATGTCGATGCAGCTCAACTGCATCACTGAGAAGCCTCTCTACACGCAACCACTTATAAAAAAACAAGCTTGCAGATGAGATGAGGCAGGAATCTCTCCTCTATACAAACAATCACTAACAAACAATTGCAGATGCGACAGGAATCACTCCGACCCACTCTTCTTTGGCTGCAAAAGTCTCAGCTTTGATGAAGGCACTGTGATTCTCCTGTGAAGAAGACGAAGAAGAGAGAAACCAAACCAGCGGATAAGAAGAAAACCGCTTCTGCGAAACCGGGGCCTCTCGACCAGTCGACCTCTCGTTTTTTTTCTTTCGATTCTTCATTTGCAAAAATCAAAATGGTCCTGGGCCTGGCTGGCTCGTGTCATCGTGCGGCCAAATCAAGCAGCTTTGATGGAAAGAAATTTCAGCAGAGACAAGCCGCGTCCACAGGTAGACGGGTGGACCGCAGGGCAGACGCGTCTCCTCCGTTACTTGTCGGCATCACGTCGGCAGTGACCTGTCATTTGGGCTGCTTGTCTGGACCATATTTAATTCCATTTCAATTTGGTTGCTGCTCTATCGTTATACAATTTAATAAAATAATATAAATTTATTTTACAATTATATGTAATTTTTAAATATATTAATATATTAAATATGACATTTATAAATAAGTTTATATCTAAATATAGCTATGGTTTGAATGCAATATAGTGCATTTCTTAGTTTGATTATCATTTAACATATATTTTAAATAAATTTTAAAACGAAACTTCAACCGGTATTATCAGTATTTATCAAAATAGCAGCAGAATTAAACGAAATAATTGGTATGGACTGTTGTTGCAACCGAAATAATAAATTACTCAATGTGTTATTTTGAGGCCGGAATATAATTAAACACATTAGTTCTTCAACTTATAAGTCAGGAGCTAAATATTTTTTATAATTTACTTTTATAATTGATTTAGAATATGCCATTGGGATCAAGATTTTATAATTGATCGCATTATTTTAAACTAACACAAGTGGACCCGCTACACAGAAAAAATAGTTCGGTGGAGTAACCGACTCTATGAAGTTAGACCTCATGATACAAAATATTGGAATTGCTAAAAAGTCTTCTACGGATTTAAATTGTAAAATTATTCATTATATATCTACTATGTATATCTATTGTACCGTAGAGTTTTAGAGTGAAGTTGTTAATAAAGCAAAACACTCCCAAACAAGTCATTATATATATTTACCATGTTAAATTCTCAACGGTAAAAAACAACAGTTTAATTGAAAAAGTAAATAACAATAACGGTGTGAGGTTGAGTCTAACGGCTACCAACCCCAGTCGCCAAACGGCGTCAGCCCCTCCTCGAAGTCTCCGCGGCGCCGTCTGGCCATTTCTTCTTTTCTCCGGATTAATCGCCGTTTGCGTGGTGGGGACGGACTCCGCAACCGCCTTTGTCCATTCGCAGTAGGTCCCACCAACCCGGGCCCGTATATCATCACGGGTTGGGGTCCTCCCCACCTATAAATCCCCACCCACCTCCTCGCCTCTTCCCCATCCATCGAAACCCAAATCGCAGAAATTTCCCCCATCCGGTTGAAGCGTAGGCGCGTCGAATCCGTCCTCTCATCAAGGTATGCGAGTTGACTATCCCTTCCTCGCGTTCGATTCGCCCGTTATAGATTAGCGTTGTGCTGATGAAGCGAACCTTTTGGTGGTTGTGCTTGCGATATGCGGTAGATCTGTTGGTTTAGACGCGTGATATGTTCTGATTTAGATGTGCTGCTGCTAGGGTTGTGATGTGTTCAGATCTGTTCATCAGTTGGATTTACTCAATTTTTTCGTCGATCCGCGAAGCTTTGCATGATAGGTTAATATAACTCTCGGGGCTTTTTCTCCTAGTTATATAGCTCTCAGCAAAAAAAAAATACGCGTCTATTCCAACCTATTTGTCGTTGCATCATCTGAGATACAGGAGCGTTGTTAGTCCTCTAGATTGTTTAGTTTCCAGATTTATCCAGATTGTTGTTAAGCCGGGCATGGATTATTCTACCAAGTTAGAGGCACTAGGTCATTGTTAATTAGTTGATAATTGTAGCATGATTATTATGTTCGTAATCACGCAATCCAATCTTCTTTCTAAGATAAAACTCAGGCCATGGTCATCTTGGTGATAGATTTTGACATCATTCCTGTTTCTGTTTACAGTTTGGCTTACCATGCTTGGTTCTTTTTGTTCGCAGATGCAGATCTTTGTGAAGACACTCACCGGCAAGACCATCACCCTCGAGGTTGAGTCCTCGGACACTATTGACAACGTCAAGGCTAAGATCCAGGACAAGGAGGGCATTCCCCCTGACCAGCAGCGTCTCATATTCGCTGGCAAGCAGCTGGAGGATGGCCGCACTCTGGCTGACTACAACATCCAGAAGGAGTCCACCCTTCACCTTGTGCTCCGGCTCAGGGGAGGCATGCAGATCTTCGTCAAGACCTTGACTGGCAAGACCATCACGCTTGAGGTCGAGTCCTCGGACACGATCGACAATGTGAAGGCTAAGATCCAGGACAAGGAGGGTATCCCTCCGGACCAGCAGCGTCTCATCTTTGCTGGCAAGCAGCTGGAGGATGGCCGCACCCTGGCGGACTACAACATCCAGAAGGAGTCCACCCTCCACCTTGTGCTCAGGCTCAGGGGAGGCATGCAGATCTTCGTCAAGACCTTGACTGGCAAGACCATCACACTTGAGGTCGAATCATCTGACACGATCGACAATGTGAAGGCTAAGATCCAGGACAAGGAGGGTATCCCTCCAGACCAGCAGCGTCTCATCTTCGCTGGCAAACAGCTGGAGGATGGCCGCACCCTTGCTGATTACAACATTCAGAAGGAGTCTACACTCCATCTTGTGCTCAGGCTCAGGGGAGGTATGCAGATCTTTGTCAAGACCCTGACCGGCAAGACCATCACCCTTGAGGTCGAGTCCTCAGACACGATTGACAATGTGAAGGCCAAGATCCAGGACAAGGAGGGCATCCCCCCGGACCAGCAGCGTCTCATTTTCGCTGGCAAGCAGCTTGAGGACGGCCGCACCCTGGCTGACTACAACATCCAAAAGGAGTCCACCCTCCACCTGGTGCTGAGGCTCAGGGGAGGTATGCAGATCTTCGTCAAGACATTGACTGGCAAGACCATCACCCTTGAGGTCGAGTCATCTGACACGATCGATAACGTGAAGGCCAAGATCCAGGACAAGGAGGGCATTCCCCCGGACCAGCAGCGTCTCATCTTTGCTGGCAAGCAGCTGGAGGATGGCCGCACCCTGGCCGACTACAACATCCAGAAGGAGTCAACCCTCCACCTGGTGCTCCGCCTCCGTGGTGGCCAGTAAAGCCCTTTGCCATGGAATTGCTGCGGTCCCAGGGTTCAGAGTCTGCCTGTGTTGTGCCCCTCTCAAAATGGTGTCTAGTTTGTGTCAGTTCCTGACCTGTTGCATCGTTTACCGTTTACCTGTAATGCGTGTACGACTGTGGTTTGGTTGTCTGGAAACATTGCTACTGTGTGTTGCCGCTGGGATGATTTGTGATGAATAAGTGAACCCTGTATATCGTGTGTAACTCTTCTGCCCCTACTATTTTCTTGTAGGCTCTTTCGTGCTGTTACATTTTGCTCGAAAGTTTGACCTGACTGCCCCTACTATATATGTTCTCTGATCTTGAGGTGTTACTGGTACCTGGTCGAGCATCGACTTGGAACAATGAGTTCTTATTTGTATATTGTTAAACAACCAATTTCAATTCACTTTTCTATTCTCTGCATGATGAATATTGCAGATGTCAGCCTGAGAAGGCACAGGGGTGGGTTTGCTGTGTGCATCTTTGGCGCTGCTACTTCGGTGAATCTCTCTTGTAATGCTTTGTTGCTGATTCTTTATATGGTTGTTTACTGTGACTTTTTGAGTTGTACTGTTTGTTGACTTAAGAAATTTGCCAGTGCCGGTGCTGTATCTTCCAATGTTGTTCAGTTGTTTGGCTATGTTTCCCCAGCCATTGCTACTTGTATTTTGATTGTTTAGAACTTCAACTCCACAAACACAAATCACTTTGAATTGAGCACCCAGCTATTTATCTCCAGACAAAATTTGAGAGGTAATCAATGGCTTAAGAGTACTTTGTCAAGCTGGCCGGTTTTTCTGAAAAATGAAGTGCTCTATGTTTGCATGTGTTGGACTAAATTCCCTCCTCGTTGAACTTAATTACTCAGCCCATTACAGTATAAAGAGTCTTAACTCTTGTAAGCTAAGTGTCTAACTCTGATTGACTAATCTTATGAAGATAGGAAGAAAACCCTACTCTCTCCATTAATAGAGCAAGAAGAAACAAAACCTAAACGAACTTCTCTATCCCTTCTGTGATTTCCTGGTTGACTTCGTTTTTTTTCTACACATACTCTCTTCCAAGGGGAAGACAAAATTTTCTTCGGCAATCACAACCGTCATCCAGAAATCAGAAATGAATCAATGAATTATAAGAGCTGAACTATTTAGACTGTAATAATAAGCTGAGTATTAAGCTCTCGAGAGTCGAGAATTTATCCATTATCAACATGGTTATATTTACGAGCTGTACTATCTCGTCAGAGGCAGACGAAACCAGAGACAATTTATGCTAACTGGAGTCTTTGCGAATTTCTGAATTCTCGTTATCACAAAACAGAAGTATATGAGCTCCAGACTTCATCATGCATGTTCCATAACGATGACATTCTTCTCTTTGGGGACGAAAACAGCGCCAAAAAATCAAAATGTGGCTATTTTTATATGAAAAAAGGTGAACAAGCTTCATGTACTTGAGGTCATCAGGGTTGCAGGCAAACGAATGCAGAGAAACATCAAACACTTTGGACTCATTAGCTCTTTGTATGTAATATTTATCAAAATTAATCCAGAGTCCAATCTCTAGACGAGGAGCAGGATAAAATTGCGCGGTTGCGCCATCCCTGCACACCAATCAGAATCAGCCAACGCGGAACACCACCGATTCCAACGAGCGAGATGTCGTCCAAAGCTGCCACAGCCGCGGACGGAGGAGCACAGCAACCACCGACATTGTCGAGATTCCCGGGCTTACCCGGCCCGCCACCGTTGCCCGTCTTGCCCAGTATCCCTCTCTTCCCGTTCCCCTTCCTCCCTTCTCATTCGTCGGCTAACCGCTCGCCGTCGCCGATGCAGCCCCGGCGGTTGCGCTCCGGTGAAGCCGCTAGCTCGGGCGGCAGCAACGGTGCACGTGAGCCCGTCGCGCGCGGTGGCTGCGGCCGCCCGGAAGTTCTGATGACGTGATTAATCCTGTCCTCGGAGTACTAGCTTAATCCTATCCGACTGACATGCGGGCCCGCAGCACATGTCCTCCGAGAGACATAACAATTTAGTTAAAACCAACTTTGATTTTTATCATCCTAATATATATGTCATTATGTCATTAGTTTAAACAGTGTAACAATATAAAAAAGGAAATCATTTAAAGTTTATCCACTATCATATATGCCACTAAAAACTTATTGTTTCATTGTTTTAATTTTTTGTGTTCATATATATCATTGTCGTTAGTTTTGACCGTTAGTATAACACTATTTTTAAAAAAACTTTCAAAATTGTCCTCAACTTATAAAATTAGATAGCAAGTTTTGCTTCTAACCTGTCTCAGTTGTGCTGGATTGAATGGGTAATTGGTATACGTGTACCGGCTAGAGCAAGTAATAGTTGGCCACAGAGCTTAAATCATCGTTGATTTTGAGTGAGCTAGGGGCAATTTTAGTATTTTGGAAAAAACAATGTTAACTAACGGTCAAAACTAACGATAATGACATATATATAGATACAAAAAATCGAAGCAGTGACATATATGGATACGGAAATTTGAAGCACTGACATTTTCAGTGGTATATACCGAATTTTATCGTATAAAAATATCTCTTTAGAACGATAAATAATTAAACTTCTATGTGTCGGTCGAGCAGCCCTATCGGCTGCTTGATCGCTGTAGGCTCAGCTTGTTACATCTTTGCACAGTGCTAGCAAGCTCCATGAAAACGAACTTCGTCAGTCATATGGCAACGTACGTCGCAACCGACAAAAATTTCTATAACAAATCTCACACCTTCAATCACGATTTTTTGTTTAAAAAAACCAAATCTGTATTCTCGTTTTAAAAAATTGCAGAAGTAGCGACACTTCAAGTACTAACTAGTGTCGACTGGTGCCACGTCAGCTGGATGTTGTCCTTCTATCAGATTTTGCTACGTCGACTTTTGTAAAATTTTCAAACGGACATAAAGATTTGAATTTTTTTAAAAAAATATTATTTTTTAAAAAAACTCGTCAATCACCGGGCGTGTCCTGTTTCGCCGAGAACATACCCCATCGCTTAATGAATCATGATAGATTGATAGCTGCAAGCCTGCTTGCCATTACACTAGAGCTACTGGTACAAATTCATTGGTGACGCGTTTGTCTAACCAGCAGCGTCAACTGCGCATCCAATCCAGTCGCA
Organism: Zizania palustris; assembly: GCA_019279435.1. Lineage (NCBI taxonomy): Eukaryota > Viridiplantae > Streptophyta > Magnoliopsida > Poales > Poaceae > Zizania > Zizania palustris. The sequence goes on along the minus strand of JAAALK010000283.1, from coordinate 52,578,660 downwards.
GTGGTGTTGCACACTTGCAGAGTTGCACCGGAGTTCTTTCAGCAACAGCATCATCGCCCAGCAGCTGTCCGGCACATCACATCATTGGCGCCGGTGACACCATCTTTTTTTTTTCTTCTGAATCTGGGAGCTGGTGATATCATTGACAGCTTGAACAGTGGAGCTCTCACTTGTTTTCATCTCCATTTTGTTTCGTTCTTGATCGAATGCAGGTGTTTTTAACAGTTGGACGCATCATGGATGGGGTCTCTTCAGCATCACTTTTTAACACTTTTTGATGTGCTCCTAATCTTTGGTTCCCCTACCTAATTACAACTACTAAATGATTAGCACAGGTCTGACTGTGGATTATGTTTCTGACAACTGTTAATTGTTACGCTAATAACCATCGTTCCGAAAGCTGAAAGTGAGAGGTGTAGTTGACAACCTACCTCTGAAAGAGATGTAAACAGAGAATGTAGTATCACTGAATTTTGCAGGAAAAGTCAATCTGAAGTCTGAGTATGACATGGAGTGACATGTTCCAAAAAATAAATTTACAGAAGCCAGAATGCAGTTTTTGAGAGCAGATAAGCAGAAGAACCAGGTTCAGAAATAAGCATGTCTGCAGTGTTAATTAGTCATGTCTACTGCTGAAGTCTGGACACAATTAGCAATTTGCAGTGGTCCTTAACATGTTAAAATCTTGTCAGTTGTCTTGTCAATATGAATGAGCTGGGAAGGGCTCATTCAGATAAGTGCTGGCTATACTCACATTTTTCACACAGCTAAATATTATATCTAAAATGGTGTACCAAACAGAGACTAATAAATTTCCACTGGATATCTCTGGTTGAGCTCTGGATGTGCACCAACTGGATGTGTGATGAAGCTGTGTATCTCAACAATGTCACGTAAAAGATTGAATGATCTTGTTACTTTATACATAGAAAAAAAGCTATCTTGAATCAAATTGATATAGATAATATTACCAATAATTTTGTATCTAAAAATATAAGAAGGAATCACTTTCGATAGCTAACATAGCCACGAGCCGAATGTTGGTTTGTTTTTTTGCTTTTACCGGTGATTTAATATGTGTTATGACCATGCTTTAACTAATGAAAAATCTATTAATGTCGTTGATTGATATTATATATTATGCATATACTAAAAAATTTTATAATTAATATAAAAATATCATTTTTATTACATTTATAAAATATCAAATGGACTCTCAATTTTTTACGCCTAGTGCCTCTGAAATATCAAATGGCCTCTTCATGCGAGTATACATCTGCAGCTCCAAACTGGAAAAAATACAACGCAATATTGAATTTATCCGAAGAATAAACAGAAGTGAAAGAATGTCAAATCACTGGCATGAGTTTACAATTCATACACACCGCCTTCAATAATTATTCAAGCAGAACACTTAGCCAGCCTTGACAGCCCAGCTGGTGTCATGATTGTATCACTAATTATCTAAGCACTGCACTAATGTGGGTTAAGGGCGTGTACTGTACACTGCTTTACCACGGTCGAACCAGGTTGAGTGCTAATCAGATGTTCAGCTGATGCTGTTCTTTCTTAAGAAGGAAGATGAACATGTAGTAGATTCTAGAGTGGTCCTGAACTGGATCGATATAACAGATAACTAATTGAACCTAGTAGGCTGTTCATCAGAGGAAGTAGCTAACTGCTCTTACTGTGATTTTTCTTGGTGACAAGTTATTCCAAAAGCAGTTTCAATTCTCTGAACTGAAAGATATCTGTAGGCTGCAGTGTAGGTAGCAAGAAAAGATGTGAAGGCTAGGGGGAGGAATGCTTGCAGGAAGAGACTGTTCCTACTTGCTTTTGATGATTCACTTATCTTTTCCCTTGTCTTTGTTACCTACCTTATCTCTCACAGGAGCGATGAAGCCCGTGAAAAATAATATTGCGATGCCAAATTTCAGCTCAAAAAACTGAAAGGCAGCTGCTTTTGACCCTGCATTTATCCACCTAATTATCAGCACCAATATGCATCAAGATAGTCTGAAAAATGTGGTGGTAAACTAACCCCCTTTGGTTACAGTAGGAATCCGGATTTGTCAGGACAACCAGTAGCTAGCGATCGGACTAGGCTGTCGGTGGCGACAAGAACGATCAACCAAGAGCCAAGAACACAACGACGTGGTAAGCAATGACATGGCCTTTAACTACCATTTTTTTTTCAGAGGCAACGACCCTGGTTAGGTACAGACATCTCCATTGTAACAGGAATGAGAGAAAGAAGCTTCTTGAGCAGGAACAGCTAGCTAGCATCACCAACTGGAGCCGGAGTTGAATTCGTCGATCCTTGCAATTAAACAGATCAGATTCCAATCAATCGGTAGCTAGCATATCCTAACCAAATCTGCTCCTTCTCCAGTACTGAATGTTCATACAAGCAAGACGATCGAGACAGTTTTGCAGTACAATATGTGCAAGCAAGCATGATGCTGCAATCTGAGCTTCTAGCATGCATGCAACTTGCAAGTGCATGCGAAACGAAGGTGCAGTGCATGGATGTTCAGAAAACTAGCAAGTAGCAAGTGCATCATGCATGAATGCACATCGGGTGGCGCATTGCGGACCATCCATTCTTCTCTTTATCAATGTTAGCATGTCACTGCACTAGATTCTTGTAAATCCGAATGCATTGTTCAATACCAGTACTGTTCAGTTCTTTAAAAAACAATGCTAAGTGTTTATTTAATTGAGCCGTAAATTCTGAACGACGCGCTGTGAGACGTAGAAAAACTACCAAATTATTTGGTTAAGTACGGATGGTGTGACTCTATGAAACTTAATAACAAGAAAACAACAGTTCAATATATCAATTAATAATAGGGGGTCTTTATAGTGCCCCACTATCCTACGTAGGAGGTAAGAGGTAAGATGAATCTTAGCCTTTGATTTTATTGAATTAATAAAAATAAAATTATTTCTTAACGTTTTGACCGGCTATTACCTTGCGCCCCACCATATAACTAGGAACAAAAATTCTGTGCGTCTTAGTTACCATTAAACAGACATGGACACCGATTTAGAATAGTTTTGTTGCCCAAAATATGACTGCTAGGTGAGTCCACCCATTAAATGATTTTTAAAACTTATGAAACACCTACGCAAATTATAAAAAAATGAAATTTGCTGAATTTTGTATAGACAAATCACATATTCAAACAAAAATAAATAAATTGTCACTAGAACGATAAAATGGTAATAAATAATATTTCAGATACCTAAAAAATCATGTATTATTATAATTACGATGAAACTTAATTAAAATATGTACACAAATTTTTTAAAAAATAACCAGTCATAATTTCAAATAATGTGTATTCCATTTTGTTCTGATCCATTCATGTTGAAAAAAAATTGTACATCGCATAAAATATAGGAAGCACCGGAGAGAAAATTGTCAAAAAAAATCTTGTAGACCCACACTTCCATTAAGCTATATAGACAAGTTGTTGTTATTAGAATTTTAAAAGTTGTTATTGGCCGCAAACATGCAAAAAATGAAATGCTATACTCTGTACTCTGATTACATGAACGAGAAAAAGAAGGTGCGGTATCCTCTGATTATTACAAGAAAAAAATGAAAAGTAAATGATATTGCACGGTATAAATGAAAACATATCAACTGCATGATGCACACATGATTTTAAATAGAAAGAAATATAACCTATTAACTCCTAGAAAGTAATAGGTTACCCTAATCAAATTTGAACGGTTAGATAAAATACAATCAACGGTCCTAATAATAAATATAATAAACTTATATGGACGAAGAGATCAGTCGATACAAATTGTGAAGTTGACAAATCTAATAATAGACTATTTTTAGTTTGTATTGACAAAACACTACCGCAGATGAAAAAACTAGTTTTGCGATTCAGTTCTCAGCTTTCTAACCAAAGCTACTGAGAAAAATTAAACCACACGTAACCTTTGAAATTGAACACAAGAAATTCACACGAGACAGCCCAATAAAATACAAATTTTAAATTATGATGTTCCAACTTCCAAGTATTTTTATATTCTGGGCCGACACGCGTCAACCAGAACCAGTACACGACGTGCACGGGCAGCCTGTCTCGGTTAACTACTGTTTCCCTGTCCCATAATACAAGTGAAAAAAATTCAGATTTTATTGAAGCATTACTTGTCTTATTAATCACTTTTTGATTATTTTAATTATCATCTTATACGAGAATGTTATAGTTTTTTCTTTGCCCATAATCTTTTTAAAATGGTTTAGGATCTCTTGTACTGCTTCTATTTTAAAATATTAGTATATAAGTTTTTTTGTATGGTATTTGGTAGAAAATATTGAGCATTATTCATCAAGATAACAATATATAAAAGTATTTTGAAATATCAATATGACTATATATCATGCATAATACTAAATATAGATGTGTTTAACTTAATTATTAATCACAATTATAAATATTGACTTCTGAAAATATAGATATCTTATATTTTAGAACGGAAATAATGCTATAGAACATAATGAGTATATACTAACCGAACTATTAATTATCAAATCGATAATGTCTACCAAACCTAACTTAGGGCCTGTTTGGATCCAGAGGATAAAGCATAAGGAACTAAAATTTAGTCACTTTTGAGGCTAAAAATCCAAATAGCAAGGCTAAAAAGGGGCTAAAATTTTTTAGCCCATTAGCCCCAAGGAGGAGCTAAAGAGGGGCTAAAATGCCCTTTTTCCACCCATACCCCCACCATGCATGCATAATAAATGAGTGATATTTTAGTCATTATACATAACAATAAATGCTTTAGCCCTTTTTTAGCTTTTGGATTCAAACAGGGGTGATTAAAATTTTAGCTCCTTTTTTAGTAACTTTGCTTTAGCCCCTTTGATCCAAACAGACCCTTATTAATATATACTCGCTCTCTGATTCTCGTTTTGGAGATGCGAACAATAATTAATTGTTTGGTTAGCTCAATGAAATTAAACAGTATAAGATGATCCTAGATAGATTGATTCAGGATGAGATAGTTCTGAATGAAATGGTACAAGTAGATTGTTTGGTTAGAGGTATGAGATGATATACGATAATTATTAGTTATAATTAATAACATATAATTATAATTATTTTTCACTAAAATACTTAATAACTACTAATATTAACTAATTATAAATAATTAGTATAGTTAACAAAAACCGGATGATATCTTTCGCTTGTTTTTACCGCACAAAATGGTTCAGCATCTAGAGAGAATATTATAAGAATCTGAATCAATCCATCTTGAATGGTTTCGTACAGTACATCCGTTTTTTGAAACTGTACGTCTGTACCGAACCATTCATGATAAATTTGGTTAAAAAACAAACACTACTTAATCCTTAAGAAGTCTTTGTTATTTATTTGGAAGAGCGATAATATTTATTTGATGAGAAAAATCCTGTAATAAAATAAAATGACAAATTTGATAATAACAAAGGTTAGAAGGAGTAGAAATATATTAGCAAAATTGAAGTAATAATTGATCACGCAGTCACATTGCATTATCTGTATATATAGCCAAAGTGCACAGGTCAGAAGTGAGAGCTAGCTAAGGTAGTAGAGAGGCAAGCGATCATGGGCGACAGGGCCGCGCCATTATTGAAGGTGCTGGTGGTGGCGGTGGCGGTGGCGGCTGTCGGCGGCGCGCAGGCGTGGAAGCTGAAGGAGGGGTTCTACGAGCACAGCTGCCCGCGCGCGGAGCAGATCGTGAAGCACTACGTGCGGCGGCACGTCCCCCACGCTCCCTCCGTCGCCGCCACCCTCATCCGCACCCACTTCCACGACTGCTTCGTCAGGGTACGTAGCCTCCACGCACCCTCCTGTAGTGATCGCTCGCTGGTGAGTTCGCCGTCGCGCGCGACGGATGCTGACGGCGGCGGCGGCGGCGGCGGCGCCGTGGTTTTGATTTGCGTGCGGCAGGGGTGCGACGCGTCGGTGCTGCTCAACGGGACGGGCGGCGCCGAGGCGGAGAGGGACGCGGCGCCAAACCTGACGCTGCGTGGGTTCGCCTTCATCGACCGCATCAAGAGCCTCGTCGAGCAGGAGTGCCCCGGCGTCGTCTCCTGCGCCGACATCCTCGCGCTCGCCACCCGCGACGCCATCGCCGTCATCGTAAGCATCTCGATCGCCCTGCCCCTCCTCATCCTCCCTACGCACGTTCGTCCTCGCATTCCGATAGAACGACGGCGAGCGCTGACGCTGACGGTGTGCGAGCTGCTGCAACATTGAAGGGCGGGCCGTCCTGGCGGGTGCCGACGGGGCGGCGCGACGGCACGGTGTCGATCAAGCAGGAGGCGCTGGACCAGATCCCGGCGCCCACCATGAACTTCACCGACCTCCTCACCTCCTTCCAGAGCAAGGGCCTCGACCTCGCCGACCTCGTCTGGTTGTCAGGTAAAACACATACAACCAATTCATCCATCCAAACATCCAATGATCCAATTCTGCATTTCACCATCTATCAACATCAATCGCGGTCGATCAAAAATTCAAAATTGCAGTTAATTTCACCTAATGACAGCATCATATCTTTAAAATTAAACGAATTCAACTAAGATTAACTTAACACTGGCAGTTGGTTGCATAAGATTAATAGTCACGTTAACCCTAAGTTGATTGATTAGCTAGCAGAACTGAAATGATCAGGTTGGCTGCTTGTCTGCAAATGCGTGGCGCCACCGACAAATAGTGACGTGCTGCACTGCTGCATAAGCAGATAAGCAGACAGATTTTTTAAAAGATAAATTTAGCAAATTAGTATTGTGAAGTGATAAGTAGAGATATTAAAGTAATAAATATTTTTGATTCGTAAACGATATACAATAAAAATTGAAGTGTTAAAAAAAGTATTTTTGGGGACACCTAACTTTAGCAAATCCAGAAATTCTTTGTGATCAGTCGATCGTGGCAATTGGCATACACTCTCACCCACTCACGAAGCAGGTATTCACCAAGATTCAGAAGAAAGAAAGCTTCAAGCTTACCGATTGCTGTGCATGAAACTGGACAAATAAACAAGCTCCAATAAAATTAATTTTACAGTTCATAGGAAGAGATAATAAAATTCAGGTTAAATATACAGTACTCTCGGTATCTTTTCAGTAGGAATGTAGAATACAGCATCTAGATAGTCTCGTGCCATGACAATCCAGAAGACCAGAACTGAACACAGAGCTTACGTACAAATAACTAATAAGGAGTTCATACATCATCGTGCTTACCGATGAATAATCACAGCTCTCACTTCTGTCAGTGGAATCCAGTCTAATCCATCCATAAAAGACCAAAGCTTAGCTGAATTGTGTGCAGAGGCAATGGGCATCACATCAAAAGGTAAAAGCACGTAATGAATCTAACCAGCAAATGAGGCTTTTGATTATTGGGCACGGACAAGTCCATTCAGTACGATAACATGCAATCCAACACAAAGTTTTTTCCTTTTTAAGACGCTGTAGCAGTGATGTTGACGCGATAACCACTCAGTTTACCTTGATAAATCACGTATAGCACAACTGCAAAAAAATAAAGATTTTATTAAGGCTAGTAGTTAACGGCGTGAAAAAACTTTACCAACAAGCTTCTTGATTATAAAGTTAAAAGCTGAACAAAAAATATTAAATAAAACTAGAATTTTCAGCTGTACCAGAGCTTTATGAAATCGCTCTATAACTACTTCATCAAACAACTTCAGATTTTCACAGCTCAGTTTTCCAAATTTAGATCTCGCCGTGTCTGCAGTTGGAGTCAGTGTTGGGCTAAAATGATTCAATATACAAGTCCATATAAAAATGGGGGAACATGTGCATATGGCAAGCTTAATGGGGATATAAACAACTCTACAAAAGGGATAATTAACTATATGTTGTAACTGATCCTACATCCTTGAAGGCTTGAACCAGTGACTATATTACTAGTCCACTGGAAACTAGGTCAAGCCATATTTATTACACTAGCTAGATCTCATTCTTTGAGTTGCAAATATAAACACAGGATTCCATGTGTAAAAGCTAGCTGAAATCTACACATACACAAGAAAGTGCATGGACTCCACAGGTCCACGTTGTCACTGCCAAGTATTGATTAGTTTCCTTCACTGAATCTTACTTGTTTATACAAATGTAGATATTAATGTTCAACCATCTCTGATGTAGACTTGTATCTGCTTGCCACAGCTAACTGGGAGTGTCACACCCATCTGTTATTAATTGATGTTTCTGAATGTTTCTGAAGTAGGTTGATCGACGTTGCATTCCTGCACAGTACACGTATACTTAGATATTCCTAGCTACGCTACAAATACATGAGATTGGTAGCTAGATGACAGCACTACGTTCAAGCCATTGCAGGAGCACTGAATTTCTTGTACTTTCATGGTCCAGAAACAGAAATCCAGTACATGTCGTTTTCTCATATGATTGCAGAGTACTGGATTGATATATGAATTAATGAACCTTGCCAACTTCTGAACAACCAAGCAATCTATTGAATTGAGGATTTGGAATAAAGGGTTTTGGTAGTAGAAAGTAGAAACTTGAGATGAACTGAACTGAACTGATCTTTTTTCCCCTGAAAATTTCCACCTTTCAGTTTTGTCACTGAACTGTCTGAACTACACAGTTGCTGTGTTGCGTTGTGAGCTCACTGGTTTGTACTGTGGGTGCAGGGGCGCACACGATCGGCATCGCGCACTGCAACTCGTTCAGCGAGAGGCTGTACAACTTCACCGGCAGGGGCGGGCCCGGCGACGCCGACCCGTCGCTGGACCCGGAGTACGCGGCGAACCTGCGGCGGACGAAGTGCACGACGCCGACGGACAACACCACCATCGTGGAGATGGACCCGGGCAGCTTCCTCACCTTCGACCTCGGCTACTACCGCGGCGTGCTCAAGCACCGGGGCCTCTTCCAGTCCGACGCCGCGCTCATCACCGACGCGGCGGCGAAGGCCGACATCGCCAGCATCGCGGACAGCCCGCCGGAGGTGTTCTTCCAGGTGTTCGCGCGGTCCATGGTGAAGCTCGGCATGGTCGACGTGAAGACCGGCTCCGAGGGAGAGATCAGGAAGCACTGCGCCCTCGTCAACCACTACTAGCCAACCGCCCAACCATTGCCAGATTGAAGCGCGTGATTTCCAAAGAATTCTTACACAGTCAATTCCTGTCGATGCGCGTAAATTCTGCGTGGATGCGTGCGTCGATCTGTGCATGCTGCTGCTTTGACATGCGCGGCTGATGGTGTACTGATCGGTCGCATCGAGTGTTCAGTCACTTCGTTTTGTGTATTCTTTCTCCTTTCTATTTTTCTATTTTCTATTTTAAGGTGGTCCGTTTTTTCTGTTGCAACTGTAACTATTCATGTATCTATCTATATCTATCTTTACTTCACACTTCAGTGATAGAAAATAATATATATATATATATATATATATACAAATGCTATTCTACACCACGGGTGTAGAATGCTATTCTACACCGACGTGGAATTGAGGAGTTGGGATTGGGTGGGGGATGGGCACGATTGGAATGATCGGTGTAGAATAGCATTTGTATATATATACATACATGATGACAATATCACAGGACTGAAAAATAGTGATATGCTTTTTCAGCAAAACTGGAGCTCAGCTACTCCAGCCAGTTATGTTGGGAAACTATCTGGGATGATCACTCATGAATTCTTTAACTTCAAATTAACTTTACATTGTCAGTACGCGCTCAAATAGAGATGAAATCTAAACAGCAACTATCATCTCTCAATAAAAAAGGTTATATTCTCGTCTGAATGAGCATGCTTAACTTGAGCATGCTTAACTTTGAAATTCTAATGAGATCCAATCAATATTAAATTGTACACCCCTTTCACAACAAAAAGTATGTATGTATAAGTTGTGAAAGTGCACCGGGCTCAATTATTTTTCCTCCTTGATAAACAACATTTAAGGCTCAATTATGTCACTCTTAAGCTATAACGATGTTATGAACTACTTTAGTGAGCTGGAAAAACTATTATGTACTACATGGTTCACCATGTTGTTTGTAAAACTGATAAGATATACTTATTGGTGACAATTTTTCCTTTGGCCCTTAAATGCAAAAGATATATATGGCCATACTTTATATGTTAGTATAGATATAACTTTGTATATTTGGCACCGGAAAATCCATCAATTTTTTATCAGCCATAAAATTAACACAGCTTGGAACTCTTAACTGTAAAGAGTCATTGACAGTCTCCCAAAAACAACTTTACACACTAATTTCCAATGGAATATCGATAATACTAATTAACTAAAATTAAAGTCAAATACTATAGATTATGATTTTTTCTCGTTTTACATACAATTGTATTTTAACACAATAATAGGGTATAAGATTTATATATCATATTTTTATATGAGCAAAATACCAAATATCTCTAATTAAATTAGTGATATGAGTGCAAATATCTCTATAAACTAATATAAAATATAGAAGAAAATTTTTGTGAACCTAGATTGCTTAGGAAGATATTAATATCCAACTTTTTAAAGTTTTTTTTGTTAAAATTTAACCAAATACTTATCCGAACGGCAAATGTCTACGAGTTTAAACTGGTTTAGATTAGACTATAAAAGTGCGTCTCTTGAACCACCGAACTCCCCTGTATCTCTTTGACTCTTTCTCCTCCGATCGGCAGAGGCGGCGCCGCGGCGGCCCGGCCGACCTTCTCCGCCGCCTCGCCTCGTCGCGTGCGCGTCGCCGGAGAGAAGGAACGGAGGAACGGGGGTGGGCGGCTTCCTCTCCTTCCCGAACCCTCCTCCCTAGCCGCCTCCGCTGTGCGGCTGTCAGGTTCCGAAATCTGACATCGGCCTCCTTGCGCGCACCGCCGGCGAGCGGGTTTGGAGGCGCGACGCGGCCTGGTTTCCTTCCACCGGATTTCCGTCTCGAATCGAATTTGAGGTATTGATTCTTCTCTCGTAGCTCTCCCTCCTCCAAGCCACTTCGTGATCCGTCGTAGATTGGAGATCCGTCCTGATTTCATTAGCCGGAGAAAATTTAGGGTTCAGCTGACCTCCCATGCCCTACGTTAGGTCCACAGCTTCTTATTGCTGTTCAATTCATTGATAATCGATGCCCATCTAGTGGGGAAAAAATGCCATGTGAATTCATTGATAATCTCGATGCCCAACTAGTGGGGGAAAACGCAAATGATGCGGGAACATGGTCTGAATTAAGGTCGTTGGTCCTAGCTTTTTAATCCAAATGATCCTCATGACTTTCTATGGTGCTATATGTCTACAATCCAAGTTCTTTTCAGGATAAGATAACCAATGTCATAGTTTCCATACAAATTTGCTGTTTTCGGCATCATGCTAAATTTGCTCAAACTTTCACATTGATAGGAAGCATGGATGCTAATGTCCCTGGCAGCACTGGCAGCAGGTTGACCAAAATGATGAGCACAGACTCATGGAGGTGGTGTTTAGGGTTGATATACATTGTTGCTGTTGCGACTATATGGATTGCTGCAAGCTACATTGTTCAGTCTGTTGTGGATGGCGGTGTTTCTCCTTTCTTGATTACCTATATATGCAATTCACTATTTGTTATTTACATCCCAATAGTTGAGGTTGCACGGTACTTTGAGGATTCTATCCATAACTTTTGGGAAAAGTTGAAAGGCAAGGATGTTGCAGACCTGCAGCAGTCCGCTGATATGGAGAGTATAAATCTTCTCCACAGAAGTGAACAAGGCAATGCAACAACAATAACAAGGTTGCCTGAAGACATTTTGGCTTCAGACACAGTCTTCCCTGCCCAGGAAGAGCTAGGTGCAGCAGATAGCAGCAAAGGGGTGGATGCAAAAGGGCGCTGGACACGTGCTCGTGTGGCCAGAGTCAGCATGGTAGTTTGCCCTTTTTGGTTTCTTGCCCAGCTTACTTTCAACCTGTCTCTTAGATACACCACTGTTACGGTAAGTGTTACTAAGAACTATATGCTAATTCCATGTCATTATTTCACCTTACTCTTGTCACTAGTTGGTTTATAACATTTCCTTGTTTCTTTGTACCTGCAGTCAAATACGATATTGAGCAGCACATCTAGCCTCTTCACTTTCTTGGTTGCATTAGTATTTCTTGGAGAAACATTCACATGGTTGAAGTTAATCAGTGTACTTCTCTGCATGGGAGGAACAATCATTGTTAGCCTGGCTGATTCCAGTAGTACAGCGAATGCCATTGCCACAAATCCTCTTCTTGGAGACATCCTCTCTATTATTTCAGCTAGCTTATATGCTGTGTATATCACCTTGATACGCAAAAAGCTACCTGATGAGAAACAAGGTCAAGGCAAAGTGAGCATGGCTCAGTTTCTGGGTTTCCTGGGACTATTTAATATGCTATTTTTCCTTCCTGTTGCATTGGTGCTGAATTTTGCCAAGCTGGAGCCATTCCACAGGCTGACATGGGAGCAAGTTGGTCTTATTGTTGGAAAAGGTAGGTTTGCACATGACCATAATGTGAGCTGTAATAGACTGATAGTGCATCATGTCTGTATGGGTAAAACTCTGTGTTGTTTTGAATATAACATTAATTGTGTTTTGAATAAAACTCATGTCTGTAAAAGATCACGAAACAGTCAAACTAACTGAACTGCCACTAACCGCAAGCTATTTTGTTCTCTACAGGTTTGTTAGACAATGTTTTGAGTGATTACTTGTGGGCAAAAGCAATCCTTCTCACAACGACAACAGTTGCTACGGCTGGTCTCACTATCCAAGTTCCAATTGCTGCCGTTGTGGACACTCTCACTGGTCATGCTCCTCATCTATTGAACTACATCGGTGCTGGTGCTGTGTTGGTTGGTTTTGCTGGCATCAACATCCCAGCAGATACTACACAATCTTCTCAGCAAGAGCAGGAAGCTCCTATTGTTGGCATGGATGCTGTTTAATAGTAGCAGCCTAGCTTCAGATGTTGTCAGTATAATGATTAAGCAATGTATACGGATGGCAAGACCAGTACAGTCATTGTAATTGTTTCCCCTTGCCATGAAGCCACAACTGAAGAGATGGACAGGATTGAACTTAGATTAGCTTGCTTTCCTTGCTCTCGATTTTGAGCAACTAGGCCATTTGTGATTGCTAGTACCACTGTAATGCCTGTCACTCTCACATAGCCACGTAGGATCAACTGATTCAACTGTAATTTTTGGTTGGCTCTGTGGGTCTTTCAGGAGGCACGTAACACTTTGCACACACTCAGAAGTCAGAATATACCTCCACCCGACAAAGACTTTGCTTTTAGATAAAGTGTCTACATTTGTAAGAAAATATTGTTGTAATATTATTGTAAAGCAATATGTAAGGAGTATTAAAGGAATAAAACTTTTCATTTGTGAACCGAGGATTTATAAGTTGATGGAAATAAAGTTGAAATGCTATATCTTTTTGGGAGGAAGAGAGTACATGATTTAGGCTTCATTTGGTTATAGGGCTAAACTTTAGTCTTTGTCACATCAAATGTTTATATACTATTTTGAAGTATTAAATTTAGATTATTTATAAAACTCATTTATAATCGGTGGATTATTTATAAAACGAATTTAATGAGTTTAATTATGCTATGATTTGACAATGTGATGTTATAGTAAACATTTGCTAATCATGAATTAATTGGGCTTAATAGATTCGTTTCACGAATAATCCTCTGATTCTGCAATTATTTTTATAGTTAGCTCAAGTTTAATCATTCAAATTGATATCCAAACATATGATATAACATGGACTAAATTTTAGTCCATAGAACCAAACGCCCCATTAGCAATGTAAGTACTACTATGTTCATAGGGCCATGTAATTACCTTTCTAATCCCATAAAAATTTACGCCATACCTGGTGCAAAATTTGAATCGTGTTTATATATTAAAAAATGAATATATATAAGGTATATAGAAATTGATAATTTATCTTCTTTTTCGAGGAATAGATGCAGCCGCAGCCACATCCCGCTTTGTTTGAAAGCGAAAAACAGTCACCAGTTTGCTGGGGTCAACCAGCTACACGATAAAGCACCCGGGACAAACACACCACCAGAAGTACAAGGCTACGAAAGATGATAAACGAACAACGCAGACAGTTACGAACTCACCCCCTAAAGAGAGCCATACAGATTTCAAGTGAGCAACACAAAGTCGAAGTGAGACAGACCAAGCCAACAACCAGCAAACACAGCCCTCAAGCCGACCAACTCAGTCAAGACACAACTTCACCCTACGGACGGTGCGCTTGCCGGCGCGGCACTTGCCAATACTTGGATTTGAGCACGGAGCGAGTCCCGGCACCTTGACACTCTCTCCAATCTCTTGGTCGACGCCAGCTTCGTCCACTGATCAAAAAAACATGCCACCCGGTAAGACACAGTAAGCACATTATTCGAAATCACTCCATTGAACACATAGTCGTTTCTATTAATCCACAACGCCCAAAAAACCGCTGCGTAAACACCCAACAGATAAATTTTCTGCCGACTCGACAAACCGCACCCCAGAACCGAAAAAATATCAGAAATACCCTCCGGACAACGCAACCAGCCAAGGGAGTCCCTCACCAAACACCACGTGAATTTGGACAGGGGACACTGAAACAGCAGATGATCAACCGACTCAATCTGATGGCACAGCTTGCAATGGGGATCCCCAGCCCACATCTTCCTACTTAGTTGCTCACCGACCTGAATTCTCCCTCGCAAAACCAGCCACAAGAAACACCTAACCTTAAGGGGGGCCACACACTTCCAAACAAGTTTCAAATCATTGTCCCCAACCCCACGGAAGGAAAGCCAATTATACAGAGATTTCACAGAGTAGCCGCTTTTATCAAGAGCCCAATGTATAGAATCCGAACCACCCCTAAAGGAAACAGAGCAGCAAATCTCATACAACTCATCCCACAGAATGTTCTCCGACTGGGTCAGAGATCTCCTAAAACCAACATCCCAATCATTGCAGCGCGCATCGAAAACCAACAACTCAGGGTCAGCACAGATGTCAAAGAGAGGTGCAAAGCTAACCCTGAGGGGGACATCCCCCACCCAAATGTCTTCCCAGAACCTAACCCTTCCGCCATCACCAACCGAGAAAACACAATGTTTTTGGTACCACATACGAAATTTCATCAAACTATTCCAGAAAAAGGACCCTTTTTTAACCCTCTTCCCAAAATAACTCCCGCACAAATCATACTTGCTTCTAAGCAACTCGAAACAAACCCCAGCTTGCCCCCCTAACAAACGGAGAAACCACTTAGCTAGAAGAGAAATATTCATGATTTTAGTATCTATGAAGCCCAAACCCCCAAACTTTTTGGGCAAACACATCATCCCCCAATTGACCATGTGATATTTTTTCCTGTCACCCAGACCAGCCCAATAAAACCTACTCCTCATCCGATCGAACTGCTTGTGAATTGAGTCTGGAAGAAGGAACACCCCCATCGCATATAGCGAATACTACTAAGACAAGAGTTAATAAGCACCATCCTGTCCCCATGGGACAAATGGCTACACTTCCAAGTTGATAAACGGTTCTCTACTTTTTGGACAATACCTCCAAAATCCGCTCGAGAAAGTTTGGTAACACTAATCGGCAAGCCTAGATAAGTAATAGGGAAAGATCCCAACACACAGTTAAGCCCATCGGCCGCCCATTGAGCCTCTTCCTCGGTCACCCCCAAAGTAAACAATTGGCTCTTATGATAGTTAACTTTCAACCCCGACAAGCTTTCGAAACAATAAAGGAGGAACTTGATTGTAGTCAAATTCTGTTTTGAAAAACCCAGCATGATAATAGTATCGTCAGCGTATTGCAGATGGGTGATCCCCCCATGCACCAGATGGGGCACCACACCACTCAGTAGACCGTTGGATTTGGCACGAACTAGCATTTCCGACAAAGCATCCGCAACCAAATTGAACAATAATGGAGACATCGGATCACCCTGCCTCACCCCCCTGTAAGTCCGGAAAAAACCCCCACGGCGACCATTAATGTTAATAGCCACCCTCCCCCCTGAAACAACCTTACTTACCCACTTAATCCATTTGGCATGAAAACCCTTCCTAACCAGAACGTCACCCAAGAAATCCCAGTTCACGCGGTCATACGCCTTTTCAAAATCCAGCTTAATCACAATGCTCCTCTGTTTGGAACAATGAATCGAGTGAAGAACCTCGTGGAGAGTCACCACCCCATCCAAGATATTGCGGCCAGGAATAAAAGCCGACTGACACGGATCTATAACTTTCTCAGCCACCTTTGTAAGTCTCAGATTCAAAACCCTGGTGATAATCTTAAAACACACATTAAGCAGACAAACCGGTCTGAATTGTTTGATAGAGCAAGCATCTTTAACTTTAGGAAGTAAAATGATCTCCCCATAATTGATTCTCCCAATGTCCAATTTATCTTGGTGAAGTTCATCAAGCATTTCTTTAATCTGAGCCCTAAAATGCCCCCAAAAAGCTCTATAGAAACTAACCGAGAACCCATCCGGACCCGGAGCAGTGTTAATTTTCATTCCTTTAAAAGCCTCATCTAATTCCTCAGTGGTGAAAGAACGAGTCAAAGAAGCATTATCAACATCTGACACTCTCCCGCGGGTGACCCACATATCATCCGCTAACCGTAAAGCCCCCCTCTATTCCGAACCAAATAACTGCTTGTAGTAGCCATAAATGTGGTCATCCAACCCCTCCTCATCCTGGATGATCCCCCCTTCAGATTCCAGGAACACAATGGCGGATTTTTTTTCCGACACGTAGCCACCTTATGAAAATAGCCTGTGTTCGCATCCCCTTGAGTAAGCTATTGTTGGCCACTCCTCCGGTGCCAATAGACGGCCTCTCGGCAGTAAATCTCGGCCAAACGGTGGTCAAGGTTATATCTCATCATCCACTCAGCATCAACCAAGCCCACAGTGTCAGCTTTACACTCTAACCATTTTATTTCCTCCAAACAAAGCTTCTTGTCTATCTCCTCAGCCCTTCTAACATTGTTACTCCACCCCCTCATTTTTTTCCTCAGCTCATTCCCCTGCTGCTTCCAAAAGTCCAAAATACCATCACGCCCCCTACTAGGCAACTGTTTGATAAGCCAGGCTTTAAAATCATCGATCTCCAACCAGCTGTTGTCAAAGCGAAAGGACACACTCCGATGAACAATTTTTTTATCAAGATCAACCACCAAAGGACTATGATCGGAAACCACACCGGGAAGGACCACCACAGAAGCTAGAGGAAAAAGAACAGACCATGAGTTTGAAACCAGGACTCTATCGAGCACCTCCCTAGTAGGATTAGTCTGTTTATTTGACCATGTAAACTTGCATCCTGTTTTCACCATCTCCTCTAACTCCATGGAATCGATAAAATTATTGAACTCATCCACCCACCTCCACTGAATCACCCCCTTAGATTTCTCATCAGCCGACCGGATCAAATTGAAATCACCCCCTAGAACAATGGGAACTGAGACCGCTGAGATCTTATCCATCAATTCTTTTAAAAAACCCAACTTCTCATCATTCGCAACAGGGCCATATGCATTGAGAATCTCCCAGCATGCCCCATTACTCTTCGATTCCACACCCAAACTAATAAAATACCGACCTTGATCAACGTTGGTAACATTGAACAAGTCTAAATTCACTCCACTTAATAACCCCCCAGAATGGCCTAACGCCGGTTTAGTACACCAGAAAAAATCCTTGTTGAGACAAAAACTTTGAAGCTCCCTAGCAGTGAAACTCTCTCTAAACGTTTCCTGAAGACAAACAAAATCAAACGAATATTTTCTATAGAAATCAGTGAACTGCCTACGCTTGGCAACGTTGCCGAGCCCCCTAATGTTCCAGAAAAGAGCTTTCATGAGTCTCCCAAACCCTCCCCCAAGAATAATGGAAGACCAGGGACTGCAGTGCTCCCTGCATCACCCCCCTCTGAAGAAGACACCCCCTCACCCGACCTCACCTTTTTACATTCCTCCCCCTCAGACTTAGTGCTTTTTTGAGCGGCAAACAAAAGCGCTTGCGCCAGTTCCCTAGCTTTAATCAATTGGATTTGTTCAGTAACCCTTTCTAGAGATGACCCCAAGATCACCCCCAACCCTTCAGCTATTCTCGATAAGCTCTCTTCGTCTACTGATTGTAAAATAGCAAACCGAGACATACCTGTTATGTCATTTTTGGAGTCCGCCCTTTTCTGAGCCTTCGCAACAATGGAAACACCATCCCTTTTAATCCTGGAGCTTTGCCTAACAGCCACCGCTGGTCCTTTCACAGCCCTGGCTCTACCTGCCTTCTTCTTCTGAACGGCTTGGAACCCCTCTGCCTCCCTCGCCGCAACCTCTTCTTTATCCACCAATTGCTCTTCGTCATCCTCCCTAGGCAGCACATGAGAATCATCCTGAGCCACTGAGTCCAACCCCTCTTTAGGCAAACCAGGTAGTATTTCCTCTGCCTGATGAAAACCATCCCCAGCTGCTGCATCAGCCACATTCCTATTAACATTCACTTCCACAGCCACACTAGATTTACCCTTATCTTGCTGATCTTCAGTGCCTTGGGCCCCATCTACCTCCCCTCCCACAGGACGACAATATACATCAGGAATTGTCGATAAGACGTCATCCTCAGACATTTCATCAGATTCACCCTCAAACTCGTCAGCTTCATTCAACTTATCCCATCCCCGATTGACATCCCCGCTAGGCCAAACAGGATCATCTGGGGACTCATCACCAGCAAAATTACCAAAATCACCCCCAGCCCCCTTATCAACAGACTTACCTTTGCCTTGATCAACCTTAAACCCATCAGGCTTGAGTTTGGGAGCTCCCACACCATCCAACTCCGACGCCCACTTTATCTTGTAACCCACTTTGTTAATAAACACCTCAGACACCCCCTCAATCATAAACGGATCTCTGCAAAACACCTTCACTCGAATAGGACCCGAACGAGACAGCGAAAGATGATCAACCTCTGAAGGCTTGCCAATCAACTTAGCGATGCTCAACACATACTCCTCTTCTCTAGCAATCTGAGGAAGATCGAAGGCCCTCACCCAAACCACCTGCAGTTCTGAGGACGCATGAATGTCCCTGTCTGAAACCCTGATGTTAGCCCTCACTTTGAATCTTTGGAATTCAAAACATTTTAGCCTTGCTAACTCCCACCTTGCTTCTTTCGAAGGAAACTCAATGAGGAACTGATCCTTATCCACCTGAAGCACTGACCACTCCCAACTTACAGAATACAAATGCTTCAATTCAATTAAAATCTGTGATTCAGAGCACTCCCCCTCTTCCACAGTCAAAATCCCCGTAACAACATGATTCATCGTCTTCACATCACTCACAGGGATCTCCACATGGTGGAAAGCCTGATTAGGCAGGCCATAGGCGCATAACTCCAACAAACCCATCTGTTTGGCACCAGGCCGAGACCCAGCGTCGGGCACCAGACGAAATATGACCAGTTTTCTTACAAACAAAGCAGATAGTCGGATTTGAGCAACTCGCCTGATGATGGCCAGGAAGTCCGCAGTTGAAGCACGTAAACTCCTCCGGCTTGGGATCACGACCGCCCCTCAGATCACGCCTCTGCTGACTGCTGCCCTGACCCTTCTCCTGCCTCCAGACGAACGCCCTATCCTCTTTGCATGGAACTTCCGACGACTTCTTCTCCCACCCCGGCCACCGCTGGCCACGCCCACCTCCATCACCCCCACGACCTACCTCACGATCTCCTCTTGGCGCATCGCGGTCGAACAACCTCCTTTTGTTCCCCTTAGCATCCTCCCCCCACTGGCGATCCATCTGCTCCCCTTTCACAACCTCCACAAAAGAGCGAGAATCCACGAACCTCGGCACACCCCGACGGAGAGATTTAGCGAAAACACCAAACCTCCGAATATCGTCTTCAGAAGTCGGGAAACCACTTTCCACCGCCTCTTCAGAGATTGGAGCACCCCGCGGGATCCACACCCACTTCGGGAAGGGCGGCCGCCACGAATGGCGAATCACGAGTCAAGAGAGAAGCCCTCTCCAGGAACCCTAGCACCGGGGCGGCGAAGAGGAGAATGAAAGGGAACCGACCGCTCACCTACCTGGCAGGACGCAAAACCCCCACCGACATCCTCCGTGGGTTGGGCCGCAGAGGCTCCCGACCCCGGACCAGCTGTAACACCCCAGAAATTAAAAAGGAATAAAATAAAAAGAAAATAATATTTAAATCATTTCTGGAGTTATTAATAAAGGAAAATCACAAAAGAACCTAAATAAAGCCAAACAGGGAGAAATACTCAAAATCTGAACCTGAAATTTTTATGAGATGAACTAGAGCCCAAAATATAATTTTAGGAATTTTTACAAATTTTTATCAACAGTGATTCAACCCTTAATTAAATAAATGAATTACTGGAATTATTTTAAATCAGAAAAAAATTGAAAAGCTTAATGGGCCTCAACCCCGAAACCTTCCCCGACGGCCTTTTTAGCCCAGCCCGTTGCCACCCACTCACTAACAGGAGGGGCCCGCCTGTCGGCGCCGCCCTCCTCTCTCTCCTCCCGCCCGCGCCCCGCCTGGACCCTCTCGTCAGCCCCCTTGCGCCCACTGTCCGCCCGGCCCCGCCTGTCGGCCCTCTCCTTTCTCGTTCGCTCGCTGACAGGTGGGGGCCACCTGTCAGATCCTTCGTCTTCGATGGAAGGGGATCGCTCCCCTTCCCCTCTCCGGCGATAGCCTTCTGTTTCCACGCCGCCGGCCGCCCGATCTCGCTCGATCGCCCTCGGATCACTTTCCCCAAGCACCGCCGACCCCCTTCCATCTTCAAGCCACGCGTTTTAGCAGGAATGGAAGCTCGCCACGCAGATGGAACCCTCGCCGGCGCAAAAAGAGAAACCCTTCGGGTTTCCTCCGTTTGCCCTGCCTTATACACCACCGGTGACCCCTATAAAAACCCCTCGGCTCACCGCACTCCGCCCACACCACCTAAAGCCCTAGCCAAAGCCTTCCCGAGCGCCGTTGCCACGTTTTCGAGTTCTTCCACTGCTCGGCCTCCGGCGAGTGATCGCCGTCGCCTCGGACCCCCGCTGCCCTAGCCGCCGCCACCGTCGGGTCTGTCGTCGACCACCCCACCTCGTCCACCCCTCTGTTGGCCGTGAACACCGCCGGACCGTCGTCGCCGTCGAGCACCCGTACGCCCTCCGTCGTCTACGCTCGCCGCCGGTCATCTCCAAGCCCCCATCTTCGCCGCCGAAGGTACCAACATGACCCCCAACACCTCCGCGTTCCATTTTTGCCGGTAGCTAAGTCCCTAGGCCCTCACCGCCGCCGCCGTGGCCGCACCTGAGCCCGCCGTCGCCGGAGACGAAGGCGGTACTCGACCCCTTAGCGCGTGCCGTGCCGGATTCCATCTGAGCCGCACGATCGCGAATGAAGGGCACAGATTAAATCCCTTCGGGATTTAATCTCACCCGTAGATCTGGTCAAAGGGGTACGGGGCGATCGCAGCCGTCGATCGTTACTTGAACCCCAGGATCAATCTGGTGCGTCCACGTATACCCTTTCGCCACGTTTTAATCTGAGCCGTCCGATTTCATTAAAACCCTCCCGCCTCGCGCTCAGCCGCCAGATCTGGATCCTACGGCTCTGGATCGGCCGGTCCACGCGCATAGTCACGGGTTCACGGTGAACCTGGTTCACCGTGGACCAGAGACTGTTTTTTTTTGTTTAAATAAAATTCAGAAAATAGTTTAAACTTCAGAAATTCATATCTTGCTCAATTTAACTCCAAATTTCACCATTCAAATTTTGTTAAATCCAGAATAATATTCTCTACACATTAATGCAATAAAAACAGTATGTTTCTGTTACCCAAAATATTATTAATAAATAAATGAATAAAAATCCCTTAGGGTTAAAATTAATAATACAGAAAAATAAATGGGGAAAAATCCTAAAATATTAAACTTTACTGTTTTATACAAAACTCAGAATATTAAAATATTACTTCACATAATAAAACCTACAAATATGTATGTTTAATATTTGGTGAATTTTATCTGTTTATTAAATGTATTGTTTACTTTTCCGTATCGAGAAGACTACGAGTTCGTCGAGGAGCAGGAGTTCTACCCCGAGGTTCCTCCATCCCCATTTGCTGAGCAAGGCAAGTCATCGACCACCTCTGTGGAAACAGTTGATCATAATTGAGCCCATGTTTTAATAAGTTATCGCTATAACCCATAGATTAATATTGCATTAGTCTAACAATCAAGCCTTACACTTATATTTATTAGATCCCCGTCCTTGTGTGCAAACCCAAGCCATGCTTATTGAGCCTTAACTCCTTGTCACTCTACTATAAATATATTAGCTAGTGCCCAATGTACCGGCACAACTGCTATAGGATAAAAAGAATGAGTCGTAGATAGCTGGATTCTGTATATGAATTTCCCTGTTATTCTCGTCTCTGGACTCTGTTGGAGTTGGCTAGGTTATAAGTATGGTGGGTTCCGGGTGCAAGCTCGGGCACTGGTTTGTCGCACCCGGGGCACTATAAGGACCGGTCTGCGGGATCTGTTGCAAAGCACTTCCGTACCAACCACAAGTCTAATGGGTAAGTCCTAACTGGAAGTATGGAATACTCCGGCTTGATGCACCATAGAGGAGGGGGCAAGGGGCTAGCCTGCGGGCGACTTGTACCGACGAGGCTCAAGGGGGGGTATGGTGGGGCTCCGATGCGTCGGGACACCATATGAAACCCATAAGAGGGTGCTATTGAGTCGGGGAGGACTATATGGAAGGTTTTGGCACGAGTTCCCGTGTGATGGGTCATCTCGTTACACTTCGGTGTAGGTGATGAGTGCGTGCCTTGTGGGTACAGTGGTACATCTCTGATCAGAGTAATTTAATCTTTTCGAAAAGCCGAGCCCACGGTCAAGGGCGGGTTGTGTGACTACTCGCAGTTAGTTTACAATTGTTTGAATGTTCAAGTTATTCATGGCACGTAAGGACTGTTGAGCGAGGTGGGGCTGACTGTACCCCTCGAGTTAGAAGATGATGATACCCATGCACATGTTTACTTTTCCGTACTAATAAACTGCTCACATTTAAAGCTTTACACATATGCTGCTTCCGCTAAATTAGCCAATATCTCCCTTGTTATTACCTTGCATTATATTTGCATTCGGTGGCTTGCTGAGTACATCTGTACTCACCCCGTTGACTTACAACATCAGAGCCAGTCTACTACGAGGAGGATGAAGGTCTGGAGTAGCGACCCAGTCAAGGCGAGACTGGAAGGAGGCGTTCATCTAGGACCCTTGTTTTATTAGTTTCTCTTCATCTTTAATCACTTTTGTATTAATGCGGTCTACGAACCGTGAATGATTGCTCGTATTGTACGTGGTCGTGTGATGAACGTCTTGTTTTATTGATTTTCTATGGAATTTCAATAAAGTCCTGATTTATTAAATCGGGGCGCGACAAGATGGTATCAGAGCCGACTTGACTGTAGGAAGCCAAACAGACCTGACCTTAGGACTTATATATATATTCACTATATTTTACAAAAGATTACTTATCCTCTCATCTTCTAAGATTTTCACAAAAATTTTCTCTCTTTTGTAGATGCCGATCCGTACCGTGAACGGGAACCTTCGTGACGAGACCGGATTCATCCGCGAGCTACGCATGCTCGTCAGTTTCCTCGGCTTCGAGCAAGAGCCGATGTACCATGGAGTCTTCCCCGACGAGGAAGAAAGCTACTGCGAGGTCACCGTCGTCGTCCAGCCCTCCCCTCAGACAGCTCACACCTACCGCGGAGGAGGACCTACCTTCCTGGTAGCCAGTCAGCGCACCGCTCTCCAGGCACTTACCGAGCTCCGGATGATCTACGACAGCGAGCTCTACGACACGGACTTCCGCTTCGTACCTCTTCGCACCCCAGGGAGCCCACACAGTGTCTTCGTCAGCACCCTCTCCCAGCGTCATTCAGCGATCGGTCATACCATGCGCTTATTGGAGGCCATGGATGATCTCCACTACGAGGCGCTGCAGGACGCCAATGGACAGCGCGACACTATCAGTTTCTACCGCCATTCCTCCGAGGACCTGAACCGCGAGAACGGAGAGCTTCGTCGCCGCATCCAGCAGGGACACCGGTTGGCTGCCGAGGCAGAGGAGTTGCGGCGTCAGAATGAGCTTCTTCGACAGCGTGTCGCCACCAACCCGCACCTCCGCTACCAGATCGAGGAGTTGAAGAAGGACATAGAGGAGATCGCACCTCTTCCACCTCGCCGGAAGAAACCCATCCAGACTCCCACAGTGAGGCCCAAGAGGATCTCCCGCAGTGCACCACCCGCCGGACCGTCCAGTTCCTCGACCCCGCCCGTCTCCCACGAGCCCGAGATCGAGCCGTCCCCCGAGCTGCCCTAGACGTAGTTTTTACGGTTGATTGTTATTTTCATTTTTGCTTGTATTAGCATTCATGTCACAATATAAGGCATGAATGAGGAAATTAATAAATGTAACCGCAAGAACGGTACCCTTTTGAAATAAATAAGTTCACCCAGAATAAATATATGTACATTGGAAATTCCAGGATGACCAACATCCAGGGATCAGACGCTCCTCAGAACGGAGGGGAGAGTGGCAACCTGCCACAATGGGGAGCCACCGGGCAGAGGCAGGCCCCGGTCGCCAACCACCCCACCGTGGCTGAAATGATGGCCACCCAAAACCAGCTGGTCTCAGCCCTCCTACACCAGATGCAGCAGCAGCAGTAGCAAATGCAAGAGCAGCAGGCTCACTTCTTCCGCCTCTACCAACAGCCCGAGCTGCCCCGACCCGCCACACCAGCTCCCGCTCCCGCGTCACAACTCTCGGAGTTCCTCCGAGTCCGCCCACCGACTTTCTCAAGCACCACCAACCCCATGGAGGCTGGGGATTGGTTGCGGGCGATCGAGAAGAAACTCGATCTCCTGACCTGCACTGAGCAGGAGAGGGTGGCCTTCGCCACCCACCAGCTACATGGTCCCGCCGCTGAGTGGTGGGACAACCACCGCGAGACTCTACCCGAGGGCCACGCCCACACTTGGGCAGAGTTCTCAGCTGCCTTCCGTGCCGCCCACATCCCCGACGGCATTGTAGCTCAGAAGCAACAGGAGTTTAGGGACCTGCAGCAGGGGAGCAGGTCCGTAACTGAATATCTGCACGAGTTCAACAGATTGGCCAGGTACGCACCTGAAGAGGTTCGTACGGATGCGGCCAGGCAGGCTAAGTTCCTCCGGGGACTGAAGGATGAGTTGTCTCTACAGCTTATCTCCGGAGACTTCGCCAACTTCCAGAAGTTGGTGAATAAGGCTATCATGCAGGAGACCCAGCAAAATAAGGTCGACCTGAAGAAGAAGCGCATGATTGCCTTCAGGCAGAATCAAGGAATGGCCCAAAGACCCCGCTTTGCTCCACCTCCACCAGCACCACAGTACCACCCCCGACCAGTGTATCGCCCGGCGCCACCAGCTGCCAACGCCGGAGCCAGTCAACCTCGCACCGCTCCAGTCGCACCTACCGCCCCAGTCGCCCCGGCCAAGAAGCCGGAGGTCTTGAGAGACAGGCATGGCAAGCCTGTGGTATGCTTCAACTGCCGCCAAGAGGGACACTACTCCCACCAGTGCCCCCACCCCAAGAGAGCTCAAGGAGTCACCTCCAACCCCGCCGTCCGCGCCAAAGTGAACCACGTCTCCGCCGAAGAAGCCCAGGCTGCACCAGAGATTGTCATGGGTAAGTTTATGGTTCATTCATCGCATGCAGTGGTATTATTTGACACCGGAGCTACCCACTCCTTTATATCAACTGCTTTTGTGGAAAATAATGCACTGGACATAAGTGAACTACCCAGGCCAGTACTAATAGCTACCCAGGAAAGCAA
>JAAALK010000283.1:52471095-52552548 GCA_019279435.1 Zizania palustris | reverse complement strand
ATAGACGACATCCGTCATCTATTCCAAGGACCAGAAGGAGCACGAGACCCACCTCCGGTTAACCCTAGGAAAGTTAAGGGAACACCAATTATATGCCAAGTACAGCAAATGCAAGTTTTGGACGGCAGAAGTAAAGTTCCTTGGACACATCATCTCTGCGCAAGGAATCGCAGTAGACCCTGCCACCGTAGAAGCAGTCACGGATTGGTTGCCACCCACGAACGTATCTGAGATACGAAGTTGTCGAGCCCCGATTTAATAAATCAGGACTTTATTGAAATTCCATAGAAAATCAATAAAACAAGACGTTCATCACACGACCACGTACAATACGAGCAATCATTCACGGTTCGTAGACCGCATTAATACAAAAGTGATTAAAGATGAAGAGAAACTAATAAAACAAGGGTCCTAGATGAACGCCTCCTTCCAGTCTCGCCTTGACTAGGTCGCTACTCCAGACCTTCATCCTCCTCGTAGTAGACTGGCTCTGATGTTGTAAGTCAACGGGGTGAGTACAGATGTACTCAGCAAGCCACCGAATGCAAATATAATGCAAGGTAATAACAAGGGAGATATTGGCTAATTTAGCGGAAGCAGCATATGTGTAAAGCTTTAAATGTGAGCAGTTTATTAGTACGGAAAAGTAAACATGTGCATGTGTATCATCATCTTCTAACTCGAGGGGTACAGTCAGCCCCACCTCGCTCAACAGTCCTTACGTGCCATGAATAACTTGAACATTCAAACAATTGTAAACTAACTGCGAGTAGTCACACAACCCGCCCTTGACCGTGGGCTCGGCTTTTCGAAAAGATTAAATTACTCTGATCAGAGATGTACCACTGTACCCACAAGGCACGCACTCATCACCTACACCGAAGTGTAACGAGATGACCCATCACACGGGAACTCGTGCCAAAACCTTCCATATAGTCCTCCCCGACTCAATAGCACCCTCTTATGGGTTTCATATGGTGTCCCGACGCATCGGAGCCCCACCATACCCCCCCTTGAGCCTCGTCGGTACAAGTCGCCCGCAGGCTAGCCCCTTGCCCCCTCCTCTATGGTGCATCAAGCCGGAGTATTCCATACTTCCAGTTAGGACTTACCCATTAGACTTGTGGTTGGTACGGAAGTGCTTTGCAACAGATCCCGCAGACCGGTCCTTATAGTGCCCCGGGTGCGACAAACCAGTGCCCGAGCTTGCACCCGGAACCCACCATACTTATAACCTAGCCAACTCCAACAGAGTCCAGAGACGAGAATAACAGGGAAATTCATATACAGAATCCAGCTATCTACGACTCATTCTTTTTATCCTATAGCAGTTGTGCCGGTACATTGGGCACTAGCTAATATATTTATAGTAGAGTGACAAGGAGTTAAGGCTCAATAAGCATGGCTTGGGTTTGCACACAAGGACGGGGATCTAATAAATATAAGTGTAAGGCTTGATTGTTAGACTAATGCAATATTAATCTATGGGTTATAGCGATAACTTATTAAAACATGGGCTCAATTATGATCAACTGTTTCCACAGAGGTGGTCGATGACTTGCCTTGCTCAGCAAATGGGGATGGAGGAACCTCGGGGTAGAACTCCTGCTCCTCGACGAACTCGTAGTCTTCTCGATACGGAAAAGTAAACAATACATTTAATAAACAGATAAAATTCACCAAATATTAAACATACATATTTGTAGGTTTTATTATGTGAAGTAATATTTTAATATTCTGAGTTTTGTATAAAACAGTAAAGTTTAATATTTTAGGATTTTTCCCCATTTATTTTTCTGTATTATTAATTTTAACCCTAAGGGATTTTTATTCATTTATTTATTAATAATATTTTGGGTAACAGAAACATACTGTTTTTATTGCATTAATGTGTAGAGAATATTATTCTGGATTTAACAAAATTTGAATGGTGAAATTTGGAGTTAAATTGAGCAAGATATGAATTTCTGAAGTTTAAACTATTTTCTGAATTTTATTTAAACAAAAAAAAACAGTCTCTGGTCCACGGTGAACCAGGTTCACCGTGAACCCGTGACTATGCGCGTGGACCGGCCGATCCAGAGCCGTAGGATCCAGATCTGGCGGCTGAGCGCGAGGCGGGAGGGTTTTAATGAAATCGGACGGCTCAGATTAAAACGTGGCGAAAGGGTATACGTGGACGCACCAGATTGATCCTGGGGTTCAAGTAACGATCGACGGCTGCGATCGCCCCGTACCCCTTTGACCAGATCTACGGGTGAGATTAAATCCCGAAGGGATTTAATCTGTGCCCTTCATTCGCGATCGTGCGGCTCAGATGGAATCCGGCACGGCACGCGCTAAGGGGTCGAGTACCGCCTTCGTCTCCGGCGACGGCGGGCTCGGGTGCGGCCACGGCGGCGGCGGTGAGGGCCTAGGGACTTAGCTACCGGCAAAAATGGAACGCGGAGGTGTTGGGGGTCATGTTGGTACCTTCGGCGGCGAAGATGGGGGCTTGGAGATGACCGGCGGCGAGCGTAGACGACGGAGGGCGTACGGGTGCTCGACGGCGACGACGGTCCGGCGGTGTTCACGGCCAACCGAGGGGTGGACGAGGTGGGGTGGTCGACGACAGACCCGACGGTGGCGGCGGCTAGGGCAGCGGGGGTCCGAGGCGACGGCGATCACTCGCCGGAGGCCGAGCAGTGGAAGAACTCGAAAACGTGGCAACGGCGCTCGGAAAGGCTTTGGCTAGGGCTTTAGGTGGTGTGGGCGGAGTGCGGTGAGCCGAGGGGTTTTTATAGGGGTCACCGGCGGTGTATAAGGCAGGGCAAACGGAGGAAACCCGAAGGGTTTCTCTTTTTGCGCCGGCGAGGGTTCCATCTGCGTGGCGAGCTTCCATTCCTGCTAAAACGCGTGGCTTGAAGATGGAAGGGGGTCGGCGGTGCTTGGGGAAAGTGATCCGAGGGCGATCGAGCGAGATCGGGCGGCCGGCGGCGTGGAAACAGAAGGCTATCGCCGGAGAGGGGAAGGGGAGCGATCCCCTTCCATCGAAGACGAAGGATCTGACAGGTGGCCCCCACCTGTCAGCGAGCGAACGAGAAAGGAAAGGGCCGACAGGCGGGGCCGGGCGGACAGTGGGCGCAAGGGGGCTGACGAGTGGGTCCAGGCGGGGCGCGGGCGGGAGGAGAGAGAGGAGGGCGGCGCCGACAGGCGGGCCCCTCCTGTCAGTGAGTGGGTGGCAACGGGCTGGGCTAAAAAGGCCGTCGGGGAAGGTTTCGGGGTTGAGGCCCATTAAGCTTTTCAATTTTTTTCTGATTTAAAATAATTCCAGTAATTCATTTATTTAATTAAGGGTTGAATCACTGTTGATAAAAATTTGTAAAAATTCCTAAAATTATATTTTGGGCTCTAGTTCATCTCATAAAAATTTCAGGTTCAGATTTTGAGTATTTCTCCCTGTTTGGCTTTATTTAGGTTCTTTTGTGATTTTCCTTTATTAATAACTCCAGAAATGATTTAAATATTATTTTCTTTTTATTTTATTCCTTTTTAATTTCTGGGGTGTTACAATCCTATCCCCCTTACAGAGAATCTCGTCCTCGAGATTCGGATCAATCCTCGAATAGCTCAGGATGCTGTGCCTTGAGTTCATCTTCTTTTTCCCATGTGGCTTCCTCTACTGGGTGATTGCTCCACTGCACCTTGCAGAAGCGGATGACTCGACTCCTGGTGGTTCTTTCTTTGACTTCCAATATCTTGATCGGTTTCTCCACATAAGTCAGATCTTCTTGGACATCCAACTGCTGAAGATCCACTTGCTCCGTGGGGACGCGGAGACACTTCTTGAGTTGAGAAACATGAAACACGTCATGCACTCCAGCTAATGAGGGCGGTAATTCCAACTGATATGCGACTTCGCCTTGGCGTCGAATAACGGGAAATGGTCCAACATATCGAGGGGCCAACTTTCCTCTCATGTTAAACCGTTGAGTCCCACGAAGAGGTGTAACCCGAAGGTATACATGGTCTCCTTCTTCAAAGGCTAGATCTCGACGACGATTGTCGGCGTAGCTCTTCTGTCGCGATTGGGCCGTCTTGAGTCTGTCTCTGATGATCCGTACTTTCTCTTCGGCTTCACGGAGAATGTCGGTTCCGAATACTTGGGATTCACCAGTTTGGTCCCAAAGGAGAGGCGTTCTGCACTTACGTCCATATAGGGCTTCAAAAGGAGACATCTGAAGACTGGCTTGGTAGCTATTGTTGTATGAAAATTCTGCATATGGCAAGCTCTTGTCCCAAGTGGCTCCAAAATCCAAAACACAAGCTCGAAGCATATCCTCTAGTATCTGATTTACCCTTTCTGTTTGTCCATCTGTCTGAGGATGGTAGGCGGTACTGAAATTTAATCTCGTGCCCATCTCCTCTTGGAGGTTCTTCCAAAACCGAGAGGTAAACTGACTTCCTCGGTCGGATACTATCTTCTTGGGCACTCCATGAAGACATACTATCCGGGCCATATATAACTCTGCTAGCTTAGGGCCACTAAAGGTCGTCTTGACGGCTATGAAATGAGCTACTTTTGTAAGCCGATCAATGATCACCCATATAGAATCATACCCGAGTTGGGTCTTTGGGAGTCCGGTGATGAAATCCATACCGATCTCTTCCCACTTCCATTCCGGCACTTTAAGTGGTTGTAACAATCCTGCAGGCCTCTGATGTTCGGCTTTTACTCTTCTGCAGGTGTCACATTCGGCGACGAACTGGGCAATCTCTCTTTTCATGCTAACCCACCAATATCGTTCCTTCAGATCTTGGTACATCTTGGTACTGCCGGGATGAATGGAGTACAACGTCTCGTGGGCTTCTCTTAGGATAAGAGTCTTTATTTCAGGTTTATCCGGCACACATATCCGAGTTCCAAACCATATGGTGCCATTCTCGTCTTCTGAAAATCCGGGGGCCTTTCCTTGTCTCATATTCTTCTTAATGGCAGCTATATCCGGGTCCTCTGACTGAGCTTCACGAATCTGCTCAAACAATACCGGTTGGGTCTCCAAGGTGGCTAGATATGCTCTGGTGGTCAATCCAAGATTTAAGTTTTCCATCTCCTTACATAACAAGGGTGCGTGTTCTTGAATCATCATGGCTGTGCAATATCCCTTGCGACTCAAGGCATCAGCTACCACATTTGCTTTTCCGGGGTGGTAGTGTATGCCTAGGTCGTAGTCCTTAATCAATTCCAGCCATCGTCTTTGCCTCAAGTTCAGATCTGGCTGTGTGAAGATATACTTCAAGCTCTTGTGATCCGTAAAGATCTCACAGCGATTTCCAACTAGATAGTGCCTCCAAATCTTAAGGGCGTGCACTACGGCGGCTAATTCCAAATCATGGGTCGGATAATTCAACTCATGGGGTCTCAATTGTCTGGAGGCATAAGAGATGACTTTTCCATCTTGCATAAGAACACATCCCAATCCCTGGCGAGATGCGTCGCAATAGACATGGAAGTCTTTGCGGATATCCGGTAGGGTCAGTATAGGTGCAGACACCAAACGAGTCTTGAGGGTGCGGAAACTTTCCTCGCATTCAGGAGTCCATTCGAACTTTTCTCCTTTCTGCAACAATCTGGTCATTGGCTTGGCTATCTTAGAAAAATTCTCAATGAACCTTCGATAATATCCGGCCAATCCCAGAAAACTTCGTATCTCAGATACGTTCGTGGGTGGCAACCAATCCGTGACTGCTTCTACGGTGGCAGGGTCTACTGCGATTCCTTGCGCAGAGATGATGTGTCCAAGGAACTTTACTTCTGCCGTCCAAAACTTGCATTTGCTGTACTTGGCATATAATTGGTGTTCCCTTAACTTTCCTAGGGTTAACCGGAGGTGGGTCTCGTGCTCCTTCTGGTCCTTGGAATAGATGAGGATGTCGTCTATGAAGACCACGATGAACTTGTCCAGATATTCCATGAATACCTTATTCATCATATTCATGAAGAATGCAGGGGCGTTGGTTAATCCAAATGACATAACTGTGCACTCATATAATCCATAACGGGTAGTGAAGGCCGTCTTGGGTATATCCTCCTCTCGGATTCTTAGCTGGTGGTAACCAGACCGCAGGTCGATCTTCGAGAATACCGTAGCTCCTTTGAGCTGATCGAAGAGATCATCGATCCGAGGCAATGGGTACTTATTCTTGATCGTTACCTCATTCAAGGCGCGATAATCCACACACATACGCTTTGCCTTGTCTTCTTTTCTTCTCGACAAAGATGACGGGAGCACCCCACGGTGATGTGCTTGGTCTGATATAACCTTTCCTTTCAAGATCCTCCAACTGTTGCTTCATCTCAGCTAACTCATTGGCGGCCATCCGGTATGGTCGCTTATAAATAGGAGTTGTTCCGGGCACCAAGTCAATCCTGAACTCGATGTCCCTCTTAGGTGGCATCCCTGGTAGATCCTCAGGGAATACATCCGAGTATTCACTGACTACTGGTATCTCCTCCAAGGTAATCTGATGTAGTCTTGTCCTTCCGGCCTTCATGCTGGGCATCTGGAATGTGACCATAATCCCTTCTTCATTAGTCACTGTTACTTTTCTCTGGGCACATTCTATCACACCCTGGTGTTTATTTAGCCAATCCATCCCTAGAATGAGGTCCAAACCTTGACATTCTATTAGAATGGGGTCGGCCCAAAATATCGTGCCTTGGATATCTACCCATATCCTTGGACTAAAGGAACAAGCGAGGGTTTGCTTTCCTGGGGTAGCTATTAGTACTGGCCTGGGTAGTTCACTTATGTCCAGTGCATTATTTTCCACAAAAGCAGTTGATATAAAGGAGTGGGTAGCTCCGGTGTCAAATAATACCACTGCATGCGATGAATGAACCATAAACTTACCCATGACAATCTCTGGTGCAGCCTGGGCTTCTTCGGCGGAGACGTGGTTCACTTTGGCGCGGACGGCGGGGTTGGAGGTGACTCCTTGAGCTCTCTTGGGGTGGGGGCACTGGTGGGAGTAGTGTCCCTCTTGGCGGCAGTTGAAGCATACCACAGGCTTGCCATGCCTGTCTCTCAAGACCTCCGGCTTCTTGGCCGGGGCGACTGGGGCGGTAGGTGCGACTGGAGCGGTGCGAGGTTGACTGGCTCCGGCGTTGGCAGCTGGTGGCGCCGGGCGATACACTGGTCGGGGGTGGTACTGTGGTGCTGGTGGAGGTGGAGCAAAGCGGGGTCTTTGGGCCATTCCTTGATTCTGCCTGAAGGCAATCATGCGCTTCTTCTTCAGGTCGACCTTATTTTGCTGGGTCTCCTGCATGATAGCCTTATTCACCAACTTCTGGAAGTTGGCGAAGTCTCCGGAGATAAGCTGTAGAGACAGCTCATCCTTCAGTCCCCGGAGGAACTTAGCCTGCCTGGCCGCATCCGTACGAACCTCTTCAGGTGCGTACCTGGCCAATCTGTTGAACTCGTGCAGATATTCAGTTACGGACCTGCTCCCCTGCTGCAGGTCCCTAAACTCCTGTTGCTTCTGAGCTACAATGCCGTCGGGGATGTGGGCGGCACGGAAGGCAGCTGAGAACTCTGCCCAAGTGTGGGCGTGGCCCTCGGGTAGAGTCTCGCGGTGGTTGTCCCACCACTCAGCGGCGGGACCATGTAGGCTGGTGGGTGGCGAAGGCCACCCTCTCCTGCTCAGTGCAGGTCAGGAGATCGAGTTTCTTCTCGATCGCCCGCAACCAATCCCCAGCCTCCATGGGGTTGGTGGTGCTTGAGAAAGTCGGTGGGCGGACTCGGAGGAACTCCGAGAGCTTGTGACGCGGGAGCGGGAGCTGGTGTGGCGGGTCGGGGCAGCTCGGGCTGTTGGTGGAGGCGGAAGAAGTGAGCCTGCTGCTCTTGCATTTGCTGCTGCTGCTGCTGCATCTGGTGCAGGAGGGCTGAGACCAACTGGTTTTGAGTGGCCATCATTTCAGCCACGGTGGGGTGGTTGGCGACCGGGGCCTGCCTCTGCCCGGTGGCTCCCCATTGTGGCAGGTTGCCACTCTCCCCTCCGTTCTGAGGAGCGTCTGATCCCTGGGTGTTGGTCATCCTGGAATTTCCAAGGTACACATATTTATTTTGGGTGAACTTCTTTATATTTATTTCAAAAGAATACCGTTCTTGCGGTTACATTTATTTATTCTCTCATTCATGCCTTATATTTTGACATGAATGCTAAATACAAGCAATCAAAATAAAAAGATAAACAATCAATCGTAATACTACGTCTAAGGCAGCTCGGGGGACGGCTCGATCTCGGGCTCGTGGGAGACGGGTGGGGTCGAGGAACTGGACGGTCCGGCGGGTGGTGCACTGCGGGAGATCCTCTTGGGCCTCACTGTGGGAGTCTGGATGGGTTTCTTCCGGCGAGGTGGAAGAGGTGCGATCTCCTCTATGTCCTTCTTCAACTCTCTGAGCTGCTGACGAAGCTGGGTATGGACCATGGCGCCCTGGCGCAGAAGCTCGTTCTGACGTCTCAACTCCTCTACCTCAAGGGTCAACAGCGGGTTCTGCTCTAGCTGTCGACGGAGCTCGGCGTTCTCCCTGGTCAGGTTCTCCGAAGTGTGGCGGTAGAAGTCGATGGTGTCGTGCTGGCTGTCTGCGTCGAGGACTGCCTCTGTGTGGAGGTTATCCATGGCCTCCAAAAGTCTCATCGTGCGGGTGATGGCGGAGCTGCTCTGGGTGAGGGGGCTGATGTAGATGCTGCGGTGACTCCCGGGTGTGCGCATGGGCATGAAGCGGTAGACGGTGTCGCGGAGGTGGCAGTCGTAGACCAGTCGAAGCTCGGCGAGAGACTGGAGAGCGGCTCGCTGGCTGGCTACCACGAATGAAGGTCCTCCAACTCCATGGGTGTAGAAGGGGGGCTGCGTGGAAGAGGGGCGGATCACAACCGTGACCTCGCAGTAGCTCTCGTTCGCATCGGGAAAAATCCCGTGGAACGCAGGCTCATGGGGAAACCCCAAAAAGTCGACGAGCACGCGAAGCTCGCGGATGAATCCGGCCTCGTCACGAAGAGTCCCGCTCATGGTGTGAACCGGCATCTACAAAAGAGAGAAAATTTTGTGAAAATCTCAGGAGATGAGAGGATAAGTAATCTTTTGTAAAATATAGTGAATATATATAAGTCCTAAGGTCAGGTCTGTTTGGCTTCCTACAGTCAAGTCGGCTCTGATACCATCTTGTCGCGCCCCGATTTAATAAATCAGGACTTTATTGAAATTCCATAGAAAATCAATAAAACAAGACGTTCATCACACGACCACGTACAATACGAGCAATCATTCACGGTTCGTAGACCGCATTAATACAAAAGTGATTAAAGATGAAGAGAAACTAATAAAACAAGGGTCCTAGATGAACGCCTCCTTCCAGTCTCGCCTTGACTGGGTCGCTACTCCAGACCTTCATCCTCCTCGTAGTAGACTGGCTCTGATGTTGTAAGTCAACGGGGTGAGTACAGATGTACTCAGCAAGCCACCGAATGCAAATATAATGCAAGGTAATAACAAGGGAGATATTGGCTAATTTAGCGGAAGCAGCATATGTGTAAAGCTTTAAATGTGAGCAGTTTATTAGTACGGAAAAGTAAACATGTGCATGTGTATCATCATCTTCTAACTCGAGGGGTACAGTCAGCCCCACCTCGCTCAACAGTCCTTACGTGCCATGAATAACTTGAACATTCAAACAATTGTAAACTAACTGCGAGTAGTCACACAACCCGCCCTTGACCGTGGGCTCGGCTTTTCGAAAAGATTAAATTACTCTGATCAGAGATGTACCACTGTACCCACAAGGCACGCACTCATCACCTACACCGAAGTGTAACGAGATGACCCATCACACGGGAACTCGTGCCAAAACCTTCCATATAGTCCTCCCCGACTCAATAGCACCCTCTTATGGGTTTCATATGGTGTCCCGACGCATCGGAGCCCCACCATACCCCCCCTTGAGCCTCGTCGGTACAAGTCGCCCGCAGGCTAGCCCCTTGCCCCCTCCTCTATGGTGCATCAAGCCGGAGTATTCCATACTTCCAGTTAGGACTTACCCATTAGACTTGTGGTTGGTACGGAAGTGCTTTGCAACAGATCCCGCAGACCGGTCCTTATAGTGCCCCGGGTGCGACAAACCAGTGCCCGAGCTTGCACCCGGAACCCACCATACTTATAACCTAGCCAACTCCAACAGAGTCCAGAGACGAGAATAACAGGGAAATTCATATACAGAATCCAGCTATCTACGACTCATTCTTTTTATCCTATAGCAGTTGTGCCGGTACATTGGGCACTAGCTAATATATTTATAGTAGAGTGACAAGGAGTTAAGGCTCAATAAGCATGGCTTGGGTTTGCACACAAGGACGGGGATCTAATAAATATAAGTGTAAGGCTTGATTGTTAGACTAATGCAATATTAATCTATGGGTTATAGCGATAACTTATTAAAACATGGGCTCAATTATGATCAACTGTTTCCACAGAGGTGGTCGATGACTTGCCTTGCTCAGCAAATGGGGATGGAGGAACCTCGGGGTAGAACTCCTGCTCCTCGACGAACTCGTAGTCTTCTCGATACGGAAAAGTAAACAATACATTTAATAAACAGATAAAATTCACCAAATATTAAACATACATATTTGTAGGTTTTATTATGTGAAGTAATATTTTAATATTCTGAGTTTTGTATAAAACAGTAAAGTTTAATATTTTAGGATTTTTCCCCATTTATTTTTCTGTATTATTAATTTTAACCCTAAGGGATTTTTATTCATTTATTTATTAATAATATTTTGGGTAACAGAAACATACTGTTTTTATTGCATTAATGTGTAGAGAATATTATTCTGGATTTAACAAAATTTGAATGGTGAAATTTGGAGTTAAATTGAGCAAGATATGAATTTCTGAAGTTTAAACTATTTTCTGAATTTTATTTAAACAAAAAAAAACAGTCTCTGGTCCACGGTGAACCAGGTTCACCGTGAACCCGTGACTATGCGCGTGGACCGGCCGATCCAGAGCCGTAGGATCCAGATCTGGCGGCTGAGCGCGAGGCGGGAGGGTTTTAATGAAATCGGACGGCTCAGATTAAAACGTGGCGAAAGGGTATACGTGGACGCACCAGATTGATCCTGGGGTTCAAGTAACGATCGACGGCTGCGATCGCCCCGTACCCCTTTGACCAGATCTACGGGTGAGATTAAATCCCGAAGGGATTTAATCTGTGCCCTTCATTCGCGATCGTGCGGCTCAGATGGAATCCGGCACGACACGCGCTAAGGGGTCGAGTACCGCCTTCGTCTCCGGCGACGGCGGGCTCGGGTGCGGCCACGGCGGCGGCGGTGAGGGCCTAGGGACTTAGCTACCGGCAAAAATGGAACGCGGAGGTGTTGGGGGTCATGTTGGTACCTTCGGCGGCGAAGATGGGGGCTTGGAGATGACCGGCGGCGAGCGTAGACGACGGAGGGCGTACGGGTGCTCGACGGCGACGACGGTCCGGCGGTGTTCACGGCCAACAGAGGGGTGGACGAGGTGGGGTGGTCGACGACAGACCCGACGGTGGCGGCGGCTAGGGCAGCGGGGGTCCGAGGCGACGGCGATCACTCGCCGGAGGCCGAGCAGTGGAAGAACTCGAAAACGTGGCAACGGCGCTCGGAAAGGCTTTGGCTAGGGCTTTAGGTGGTGTGGGCGGAGTGCGGTGAGCCGAGGGGTTTTTATAGGGGTCACCGGCGGTGTATAAGGCAGGGCAAACGGAGGAAACCCGAAGGGTTTCTCTTTTTGCGCCGGCGAGGGTTCCATCTGCGTGGCGAGCTTCCATTCCTGCTAAAACGCGTGGCTTGAAGATGGAAGGGGGTCGGCGGTGCTTGGGGAAAGTGATCCGAGGGCGATCGAGCGAGATCGGGCGGCCGGCGGCGTGGAAACAGAAGGCTATCGCCGGAGAGGGGAAGGGGAGCGATCCCCTTCCATCGAAGACGAAGGATCTGACAGGTGGCCCCCACCTGTCAGCGAGCGAACGAGAAAGGAAAGGGCCGACAGGCGGGGCCGGGCGGACAGTGGGCGCAAGGGGGCTGACGAGTGGGTCCAGGCGGGGCGCGGGCGGGAGGAGAGAGAGGAGGGCGGCGCCGACAGGCGGGCCCCTCCTGTCAGTGAGTGGGTGGCAACGGGCTGGGCTAAAAAGGCCGTCGGGGAAGGTTTCGGGGTTGAGGCCCATTAAGCTTTTCAATTTTTTCTGATTTAAAATAATTCCAGTAATTCATTTATTTAATTAAGGGTTGAATCACTGTTGATAAAAATTTGTAAAAATTCCTAAAATTATATTTTGGGCTCTAGTTCATCTCATAAAAATTTCAGGTTCAGATTTTGAGTATTTCTCCCTGTTTGGCTTTATTTAGGTTCTTTTGTGATTTTCCTTTATTAATAACTCCAGAAATGATTTAAATATTATTTTCTTTTTATTTTATTCCTTTTTAATTTCTGGGGTGTTACAATCCTATCCCCCTTACAGAGAATCTCGTCCTCGAGATTCGGATCAATCCTCGAATAGCTCAGGATGCTGTGCCTTGAGTTCATCTTCTTTTTCCCATGTGGCTTCCTCTACTGGGTGATTGCTCCACTGCACCTTGCAGAAGCGGATGACTCGACTCCTGGTGGTTCTTTCTTTGACTTCCAATATCTTGATCGGTTTCTCCACATAAGTCAGATCTTCTTGGACATCCAACTGCTGAAGATCCACTTGCTCCGTGGGGACGCGGAGACACTTCTTGAGTTGAGAAACATGAAACACGTCATGCACTCCAGCTAATGAGGGCGGTAATTCCAACTGATATGCGACTTCGCCTTGGCGTCGAATAACGGGAAATGGTCCAACATATCGAGGGGCCAACTTTCCTCTCATGTTAAACCGTTGAGTCCCACGAAGAGGTGTAACCCGAAGGTATACATGGTCTCCTTCTTCAAAGGCTAGATCTCGACGACGATTGTCGGCGTAGCTCTTCTGTCGCGATTGGGCCGTCTTGAGTCTGTCTCTGATGATCCGTACTTTCTCTTCGGCTTCACGGAGAATGTCGGTTCCGAATACTTGGGATTCACCAGTTTGGTCCCAAAGGAGAGGCGTTCTGCACTTACGTCCATATAGGGCTTCAAAAGGAGACATCTGAAGACTGGCTTGGTAGCTATTGTTGTATGAAAATTCTGCATATGGCAAGCTCTTGTCCCAAGTGGCTCCAAAATCCAAAACACAAGCTCGAAGCATATCCTCTAGTATCTGATTTACCCTTTCTGTTTGTCCATCTGTCTGAGGATGGTAGGCGGTACTGAAATTTAATCTCGTGCCCATCTCCTCTTGGAGGTTCTTCCAAAACCGAGAGGTAAACTGACTTCCTCGGTCGGATACTATCTTCTTGGGCACTCCATGAAGACATACTATCCGGGCCATATATAACTCTGCTAGCTTAGGGCCACTAAAGGTCGTCTTGACGGCTATGAAATGAGCTACTTTTGTAAGCCGATCAATGATCACCCATATAGAATCATACCCGAGTTGGGTCTTTGGGAGTCCGGTGATGAAATCCATACCGATCTCTTCCCACTTCCATTCCGGCATTTTAAGTGGTTGTAACAATCCTGCAGGCCTCTGATGTTCGGCTTTTACTCTTCTGCAGGTGTCACATTCGGCGACGAACTGGGCAATCTCTCTTTTCATGCTAACCCACCAATATCGTTCCTTCAGATCTTGGTACATCTTGGTACTGCCGGGATGAATGGAGTACAACGTCTCGTGGGCTTCTCTTAGGATAAGAGTCTTTATTTCAGGTTTATCCGGCACACATATCCGAGTTCCAAACCATATGGTGCCATTCTCGTCTTCTGAAAATCCGGGGGCCTTTCCTTGTCTCATATTCTTCTTAATGGCAGCTATATCCGGGTCCTCTGACTGAGCTTCACGAATCTGCTCAAACAATACCGGTTGGGTCTCCAAGGTGGCTAGATATGCTCTGGTGGTCAATCCAAGATTTAAGTTTTCCATCTCCTTACATAACAAGGGTGCGTGTTCTTGAATCATCATGGCTGTGCAATATCCCTTGCGACTCAAGGCATCAGCTACCACATTTGCTTTTCCGGGGTGGTAGTGTATGCCTAGGTCGTAGTCCTTAATCAATTCCAGCCATCGTCTTTGCCTCAAGTTCAGATCTGGCTGGGTGAAGATATACTTCAAGCTCTTGTGATCCGTAAAGATCTCACAGCGATTTCCAACTAGATAGTGCCTCCAAATCTTAAGGGCGTGCACTACGGCGGCTAATTCCAAATCATGGGTCGGATAATTCAACTCATGGGGTCTCAATTGTCTGGAGGCATAAGAGATGACTTTTCCATCTTGCATAAGAACACATCCCAATCCCTGGCGAGATGCGTCGCAATAGACATGGAAGTCTTTGCGGATATCCGGTAGGGTCAGTATAGGTGCAGACACCAAACGAGTCTTGAGGGTGCGGAAACTTTCCTCGCATACAGGAGTCCATTCGAACTTTTCTCCTTTCTGCAACAATCTGGTCATTGGCTTGGCTATCTTAGAAAAATTCTCAATGAACCTTCGATAATATCCGCCCGGCCCCGCCTGTCGGCCCTTTCCTTTCTCGTTCGCTCGCTGACAGGTGGGGGCCACCTGTCAGATCCTTCGTCTTCGATGGAA
Source organism: Zizania palustris (assembly GCA_019279435.1). Taxonomy (NCBI): domain Eukaryota; kingdom Viridiplantae; phylum Streptophyta; class Magnoliopsida; order Poales; family Poaceae; genus Zizania; species Zizania palustris. Next base: position 52,537,831 of record JAAALK010000283.1, on the reverse strand, counting down.
GGGGATCGCTCCCCTTCCCCTCTCCGGCGATAGCCTTCTGTTTCCACGCCGCCGGCCGCCCGATCTCGCTCGATCGCCCTCGGATCACTTTCCCCAAGCACCGCCGACCCCCTTCCATCTTCAAGCCACGCGTTTTAGCAGGAATGGAAGCTCGCCACGCAGATGGAACCCTCGCCGGCGCAAAAAGAGAAACCCTTCGGGTTTCCTCCGTTTGCCCTGCCTTATACACCGCCGGTGACCCCTATAAAAACCCCTCGGCTCACCGCACTCCGCCCACACCACCTAAAGCCCTAGCCAAAGCCTTTCCGAGCGCCGTTGCCACGTTTTCGAGTTCTTCCACTGCTCGGCCTCCGGCGAGTGATCGCCGTCGCCTCGGACCCCCGCTGCCCTAGCCGCCGCCACCGTCGGGTCTGTCGTCGACCACCCCACCTCGTCCACCCCTCTGTTGGCCGTGAACACCGCCGGACCGTCGTCGCCGTCGAGCACCCGTACGCCCTCCGTCGTCTACGCTCGCCGCCGGTCATCTCCAAGCCCCCATCTTCGCCGCCGAAGGTACCAACATGACCCCCAACACCTCCGCGTTCCATTTTTGCCGGTAGCTAAGTCCCTAGGCCCTCACCGCCGCCGCCGTGGCCGCACCCGAGCCCGCCGTCGCCGGAGACGAAGGCGGTACTCGACCCCTTAGCGCGTGCCGTGCCGGATTCCATCTGAGCCGCACGATCGCGAATGAAGGGCACAGATTAAATCCCTTCGGGATTTAATCTCACCCGTAGATCTGGTCAAAGGGGTACGGGGCGATCGCAGCCGTCGATCGTTACTTGAACCCCAGGATCAATCTGGTGCGTCCACGTATACCCTTTCGCCACGTTTTAATCTGAGCCGTCCGATTTCATTAAAACCCTCCCGCCTCGCGCTCAGCCGCCAGATCTGGATCCTACGGCTCTGGATCGGCCGGTCCACGCGCATAGTCACGGGTTCACGGTGAACCTGGTTCACCGTGGACCAGAGACTGCTTTTTTTGTTTAAATAAAATTCAGAAAATAGTTTAAACTTCAGAAATTCATATCTTGCTCAATTTAACTCCAAATTTCACCATTCAAATTTTGTTAAATCCAGAATAATATTCTCTACACATTAATGCAATAAAAACAGTATGTTTCTGTTACCCAAAATATTATTAATAAATAAATGAATAAAAATCCCTTAGGGTTAAAATTAATAATACAGAAAAATAAATGGGGAAAAATCCTAAAATATTAAACTTTACTGTTTTATACAAAACTCAGAATATTAAAATATTACTTCACATAATAAAACCTACAAATATGTATGTTTAATATTTGGTGAATTTTATCTGTTTATTAAATGTATTGTTTACTTTTCCATATCGAGAAGACTACGAGTTCGTCGAGGAGCAGGAGTTCTACCCCGAGGTTCCTCCATCCCCATTTGCTGAGCAAGGCAAGTCATCGACCACCTCTGTGGAAACAGTTGATCATAATTGAGCCCATGTTTTAATAAGTTATCGCTATAACCCATAGATTAATATTGCATTAGTCTAACAATCAAGCCTTACACTTATATTTATTAGATCCCCGTCCTTGTGTGCAAACCCAAGCCATGCTTATTGAGCCTTAACTCCTTGTCACTCTACTATAAATATATTAGCTAGTGCCCAATGTACCGGCACAACTGCTATAGGATAAAAAGAATGAGTCGTAGATAGCTGGATTCTGTATATGAATTTCCCTGTTATTCTCGTCTCTGGACTCTGTTGGAGTTGGCTAGGTTATAAGTATGGTGGGTTCCGGGTGCAAGCTCGGGCACTGGTTTGTCGCACCCGGGGCACTATAAGGACCGGTCTGCGGGATCTGTTGCAAAGCACTTCCGTACCAACCACAAGTCTAATGGGTAAGTCCTAACTGGAAGTATGGAATACTCCGGCTTGATGCACCATAGAGGAGGGGGCAAGGGGCTAGCCTGCGGGCGACTTGTACCGACGAGGCTCAAGGGGGGGTATGGTGGGGCTCCGATGCGTCGGGACACCATATGAAACCCATAAGAGGGTGCTATTGAGTCGGGGAGGACTATATGGAAGGTTTTGGCACGAGTTCCCGTGTGATGGGTCATCTCGTTACACTTCGGTGTAGGTGATGAGTGCGTGCCTTGTGGGTACAGTGGTACATCTCTGATCAGAGTAATTTAATCTTTTCGAAAAGCCGAGCCCACGGTCAAGGGCGGGTTGTGTGACTACTCGCAGTTAGTTTACAATTGTTTGAATGTTCAAGTTATTCATGGCACGTAAGGACTGTTGAGCGAGGTGGGGCTGACTGTACCCCTCGAGTTAGAAGATGATGATACCCATGCACATGTTTACTTTTCCGTACTAATAAACTGCTCACATTTAAAGCTTTACACATATGCTGCTTCCGCTAAATTAGCCAATATCTCCCTTGTTATTACCTTGCATTATATTTGCATTCGGTGGCTTGCTGAGTACATCTGTACTCACCCCGTTGACTTACAACATCAGAGCCAGTCTACTACGAGGAGGATGAAGGTCTGGAGTAGCGACCCAGTCAAGGCGAGACTGGAAGGAGGCGTTCATCTAGGACCCTTGTTTTATTAGTTTCTCTTCATCTTTAATCACTTTTGTATTAATGCGGTCTACGAACCGTGAATGATTGCTCGTATTGTACGTGGTCGTGTGATGAACGTCTTGTTTTATTGATTTTCTATGGAATTTCAATAAAGTCCTGATTTATTAAATCGGGGCGCGACACCAGCCCACCCGCACACGCCATTGGGCCTCCCTGGATCAGCCAACTCCTCTAGAACGAGGCGACGAGACGAAGTCGGTTGGCCCATCCTCCCAGCAAGAGGAACATGAGTCAGAAAAATAGACATGCATGCAACTATTAATGTGAGAATTTATCTTCTTAATTCACATATTATTGATCTGAGAATAAATTTTGAAAAAGGAGGTACAAGATCAAATCACTCACCATCAACAAAAAAGACTACGCTATGCGGCCCAAACGTTAGTAGGCCAGGCCTCCTGTTTAACCTTATTTTCTATGTGGGCCCAAACTGGCCCATCTGCGAGTCCACTGGAAGACGTAGAAACCCTAGAAACGCTGCCTCCTCTATAAATTCCTGCGACAGCCGCCGAGCAGAGGCAGAACCACGCAGCTCCCTCTCCCCCCCTCGCTCCCCCGTCCCCACGGCCGTTTTCCTCCCGATCTCTTCTCGTCTTCTCTGTGTTTTTGATACCAGATAGGTTTAGTTTCTGGTTTGGGTTTCTTTGGTTGTTCGTTGCAATGTTCGAATTGGAGGTTGGAGTGGTGATGAGCAAATTGTTTGTGGACTAGAGTTTCTGATACTACTTCGTAGTATTTGAAGACCAAACCCTTGGCTGTCTGAGCTCCTGAATCTAGTTTGAATTATGTTGCGTTTGTTTTTTTTGTTTGCGACGAGTGATTTGAGATCGGAGTGTTGATGAACATCTTTATTTGGACTAGAGTTTCTGATACTGCTACTTGTGGTAGTTGAAGACTAACCCTTGGCTGTCTGAGCTTCCCGATCTCCCAAATTAACATGTTGCCTTTGATTTTTCGTTTCATTTTTTTGTTTGCGACAAGTGATTTGAGATCGGAGTGTTGATGAACAACTTTATTTGGACTAGAGTTTCTGATACTGCTACTTGTGGTAGTTGAAGACTAACCCTTGGCTGTCTGAACTTCCAGATCTCACAAATCAACCTATTTCCTTTTGTATTTGATTGGTGCTTTTTCTCTCGATTGAATGCGTCCATTACCAATTCTGGAGGATGATTCTGTTCCTCACAGTGTAATGGCTCGGACGCGAAATGACATTCTTTCGATGTGTGGTCATATCCTGATTGTTGGCGTTCCTTGTGCCAGTCTAATCCTGGAAACGCCACATATATTCCCATGTTATATCCGTTCATATCGTTCTCTATGGTTTTTAGGGATCTAATTGATGCGAAACTTGAAAGGGAAGTCGCTCGATCTGACGATTGTGGCGTACATGACATCTTTCACATTGTATAGGAAGATCTGATAGATTCCTTGAAACTATTTGTTCGTTGTCCCATTTTTTATTTTGGAGATGTGGGTGATGAAATCACAAGTAAATTACAGTTATCCCTGTCTGATTCCTTAACAAGGGTGCTGAGAATACTTAGATCTGACACATTCGCTATATTGCACTCCCCGTTTTTTATTTACCTAATTACGCAGCACTTGTCAACGATATTGGCCTTTGATGACATGATGGTTCAGAACTAGCACAATACAGCTGCTAGCAATGTTTGAATATTGCTCATGAACTAGGACGGTCTGAGGCCATTCGAGCAGAAAAAACTGAACAGAATGAAATTGCAACTTGAATATGTTTATGTATTCATCTGGTTTCTATGTGTTTTATTGCTCATGAACGAGGACGGTCTAAGTCCATTCGAGCAGAAAAAGCTAAACAGAATGAATTTGCAATTTGTTCTAGTGTTTGTTTTTTTGCTGGTGATGGCGGTCCGTCGTGTGTAAAGCAAGATGTGAACATGTAGCTCGAGATTGGAGATTGCAAGGGCGCTAAGAACTTTGTTTTCGTATATTGTAAAAATGTGGTGTAACATGGATCGTTCATATTGTCAATACATATATTGTCATAGAACGGTACATCCGTGTCTCGGACAAACATACGGTGATCTGCCGTTCTGTGTTGCTATGAAGCATCGATTGCTGGGCATCTTGAAAATTCAATATGATTTTTGGTACTGTATCCGTAATTCGTGGCAAATTGAAAGAATTAAAGAATTATTTTGTGCTCCAAGGAAAGTTGGTACATGTATGACATTTCATATGATTAATCTTACTAATTAAAACAAAAAATTGAAAGGCACTATGGAACTGCTTCAACCCTCTGTATTCATCCTCGTTTAGTTCAAATCTTGTTTAAATCTAATATGAGCTAGTTTTTCTAAATTTGTTACATTGTGTCTCGGGCTAACATACGTGTATCTGCCTGATGCACTGTGTTTACTATGAATCATCGATTGCTGGCTATCTTGAATTAAATTCAATATGATTTTTGACATTGTATCCGTAATTTGTGGCAATTAGAAATGTAATGACAAATTCCACATGATTAATCTTAATTATTAAAACAAAAAATATTAATGGAACTATGTGCTTCTAGGATACGCTCTATATGCATATGCCCCATGGTTTTAGTTCAAATCTTGTTTACGTCTAAATTTGAACTAGTTTTTCTAAATTTAACCCAGCGGCTTCGTACAATCTTAAGCTAAGTTGCAGTTAGTAGAAGCTATCTACCATTAGTAGAGGCTAAGTTGCCCGTAATAAATTTGAAAATACACCAACAAATCGTCTTGATCATGGCACCTAGTACAAAAAGTTATTGCTGGTGGTGAGTGGTGACAAAACATAGTTCCATACTTCCATCGTACAGGGAATCTCTAATTAAACAAATGGAAGAGTTCACAAGGCTTTCTGCCGTTGTCACTTGGGTGCAGTGGAGCGAGCACTGATGGAGGAGTGGTACGTGCTGCTCCTGTGTTTGCGATACGAAGAGTAGACATCATCATACTGGCCGATATCGTTTGGATCAGCAGAAGCTCCAAGACCCAAACGGCCGGATGACCCTGGTTTACTGTCAACCGAACCATCTGGACGGATCCCCGTCTCAGGGTTTACCAGCAAGTTGGGCGGGGGCGGAATACATGCGCCTCCTTTGCGAGCAGGAAGATCCCTCTCATAGTCATCATAATTGTCGGGCTCAATTTGTTCCATTGGCCCTTCTGACGGGTTTACCTCCCCAATCTCCTTGAAGAACTTGGATACTCGCTCAAGGATCTCAGACTCTGGAACGGTGGAAGGTGGTATGGTGGTGGGGATGTCAAGTGGACTCAAGGGAGAGTATGGCACTCCGCTACCGATCTGCATCTTTCGCACCATTCCTGGAATCAGCCCAGGGGGGAATAGCGGATAAGGAGGTGGATTTGGATCGTTTGTAATAGCTGGAGTAGCCGCGCTTTGAGGAAGCACAGTGGGAGTGAAAGATGGTTGCACTGGCAAAGACACTGGAAAAGCAGTTTGGCCAACCGGAGGATAAACACCGGGAAGTTGGTTTGCTGGAAATTGTGCACTAGGCACAGGTTGGGGTGGAGCAGAAACAGGATGGGTTGCCTTCTCCTCTTGTGGATCTGAGGACCATTTTGAGGGCTGCTGCACTGATCCTGAAATATCCACCAACTCTATTTAGGTTTAATGAAGTAAAAGGTCCAGTTTGATACATCTCAAAAGCTAGTATTGCAAACAGATGGTGTAACAACAGAAAATCTGGTTGTACAATGACTGGATTAGGAAACACAAGTAATCAATCAGTTAGAAATTGATTTCTAGTTTTAAAAACAATCAAAATGATAGCAAACTTTATGGGTATTAAGTAAATGAATCCAATAATCCTTATATCAAAGCTACCACCTTAAAAGCCTCTAAACTCCATTGAGAAAAGTACTGACTGCTGACCAACATAAACAACATGTACAAACATAAGTAGCAAAGAGGGAAAGAGAGAGGAGAGACCTGAAAAAGTTGAAGGTTCTGGTGAAACATACTGCGGTTGCAAAGGATATGATACTCCACCTTTCATCTCCATTTCAAGGTTAGCAATAGTTTCCAGGTCGTAAACTTCCTTGGAACCCCAGAACTGCAAGATTTTCTCAAGGCGAATCTGGTTATCATCTTTGCTCTGAGGATTGTTATATATCCTTGCAAGCATGGATCCCAGCAGAGATTTAAAGGCCAGAGCCTCATTGTCAAGGTCTCGAGCATTATTTCTTCTTTGTAAGCTGCAGCAAGCCAGCAAATGGAACATGCTCAGCAAAGCACCAGGAACATGTTAAATGCACTCAATTAAAGGTCATAGTCTCTGTTAGAGATACTAGATTTGATCAATAGATGGTTCATGCACAATCATCTTCTCCAGATCAAATGCACAAACTGACAAGATATCTAAAACAGCACAATGAGTGATACAAAATATAGAATTTACTTGATGCTCACAACATATACAAGAAATTCCATCATGGAGCTCAAGCTCATGCATTGCATCTCTATTATACCTTCAAATGCTGGGCTGCACTATTGTTGCTGCAATAAGCTAATTTTCAGTTGTTAATGTTTTCACGAGTCAATTATTCTAATACTAACTTTAAAGTATGTAAAACTAATATCTGGTTATGGACCCTCCTAATAAATGGATACAGGCAAGAGCTAACACAGAATAATTTTCAGAAAAGCAAATCAGAAATCTACTAGGAACAAACTTCAGTCTACACAAAGTTTTTCAATGACTACTAAATGCCTAAACACTTGGGGGCTGGGGCAATAACACTTTCATCTCAGAACTTCCAGCTGCAAAGGAACACTGGTCCCATGATTTAAATTGTGGTATTGGGTCTTTGAAATTCCCATCAAAAATATCATTCAAAATGAACATGGACGAACTATTAGCAGATAAAAACAAATCACTTGGCATGTAAATTTTAATCAAAAATGGCCTGGAAAGCACAAAATGTTAATACGACAACAAGATCTACAATTTGGCAAACGCTTTGTATTTAGGTATTTCACTAGTATCTAGTTTGCAATACAAACATCACATCTTTGTCAGCACGAAAACAGAGTGGCGACAAAAGAACGAATCAAGAACTACACTCCACGGATAAGGCATGATACTAGCAGCTCTACACAAATTCATAAAAACAGATATTCAACCGAATCCATACCTTTCAAAAAGGATATCATTCACCAGGAAAATAATGTGGAGCTGCCTCTCTGAATCATCTAAAGCAAACACCCTGTCCTTAAGAGCTTCAGCCAGAGCAGGCGCAAATGGTGACCTTTGCATAAACCATGTCTTGGCTCCTTTTATCGACTCCTTCGTGCCATTAAGATTGGTAAGAACCTCGTGCAGCTCGGCAGCGACATCCAATGGAAGCGGGCCTGAGAGGCCCTTGAATGATTTCGCCACAGAGTCATACTCCACGTGGCCGTGAGCACCATAATGCTGGTGCTGGTCGTAGAACGTTGGGTACGCCGGCTGGTGCATCGGTGGCCCACGTATCATCGGACCAAGCGGAGGCATCATATGCATGGACCCTGGAGGGTATGGCGCCACCGGCGGACGTGGCGAGAGCCAAAGCTTGTACCTGTAGTAGGCGTGCCCTTCGCCGCCGAAGATGAAAGCGTAGTCCGGGTTGTCGTGCTGCTTATCGCGGATCACGACCTCGAACTCCGGTCCGTTCTTCGCGATGTACTCGACGACCTTGTCGATGCGCTTCTGGAGCTCCGGGTCGGACGGGGGCGGTGCGGCCGGAGGCGACGCGGAGTCGAACGGCGGGTGCATGTAGGGGTGAGGCGGCTGGGAGGGCGACGGCATGGCGTGCGGCGTGTGCGCCGCGAAAGGGGGAGGTTGTTGGTGCGGCGGGAGGTGCGAGTAGAGCTGCTGGGCCTGCGGGGGCGGCATGACCCGCGGGTAGGGCGCATACTGCGGGAGCGACGGGGCGAAGGGCGGCCCAGCATGCGGGTGGTGCGGATACTGCGGCGGCGGCGCCTGTGGGTGGAAGCCGTACTGCGGAGGCGGAGGCTGCTGCTGCGCTTGCGCCTGCGCGTACGCCAGAGCGGCGGCCGCGTAGTCTTGGGCTTGCCGGTCCATGACACAGCGGGCTTGGAGGTGAAGAGGTAAGGCTTGGAGCGCCGGTGATGGCGGCGGCGGAGTGGAGAGGCTTCCCGAGACCTTGTACCCTTTTCTTTGAGAAATTTGCACAAACAACCCTCGTAAAGTCGTAATTAACTGATATTTTTGGAGAAATGCCCTGGATATTTCATGAATTTGAGGAAGAAAACGAAAGATAGTAGGGTGGGTACCTGGGTGCAGGTTTGGTTCACAATTTCGTGCAAATTTCGGCACCGTGTACTGATCTACATCCAACTCCAGAAATTCGAATGGTTTGAGCACCCAAATCATCCAAATTTTACTTAAAGCCCCCGCTAGATATTAGAGGCAAGGCTCCAGCTCATAACGATGAAGCACTATTGCATTGTTATCTTGTGGAACTGAAACCAAATTAAACGCTATTAGATTCTCAATTCTTTAAAAGCAGAGCAGGTATATCTATTTTAGAAAATAGATATGAAAGATGAAACTGTTAGTTCACCCCACCTAGCCAACCCAACCATAAACTTAGGTGTTATAGTAGGAGAGGTGAGGGCTTTTATCCATAGTCCAACATTCCCCCTACGGGGTGCGAGCCCAGCGTAGCCCGCAGCAGGTCTCAGCACACGAAAGAGGCGCAGGGGAAATCGCGTAGCAGAAATGCGTGGCCAGGGGGGTTCGAACCGAGGACCTTGGCTCTGATACCATGTTAGTTCACCCCTCATAGCCAACCCAACCATAAAACCTAGGCATTATAGTGGGAGAGGTGGGGGCTTTTATCCACAGTCCAATAACATGACGAGTGAGTGAACAGTTCAGTTTAGTTTCAAGATAGGTCCAAGTGAACTATCCGAAGAGAAATGTGCTGTCATGACGAGTGAATGAAACTCCGTGGGCATGCTGTAGAAAAGTAGGCGCCAGCGATCGCAGAACCTGAGCACCGTAGCACAATTGATAAATCCATAGAATATCAAAAATTACTCCTCAGTCCTCACAGAGGATCCACACAAGCTACTGAAAATCTATGGTAATTGTGACAGTAAATTAGCACCAATGATAATAATCTGTTTGAGAACAATGCAACTCGTCTTCCCAGAAGTTATCAATATGGTTAACTCCTACTTCCTAATTCCCGGTGAACAAATGATACATGAAGATGAGTTGCAGGCTCCCGACCATAGTTTCTGGGCTAGTTTGTGAAAATGCAACTGCAATGACAATGAACAGATGCTCATATTTCATGCTACTTACTGTTGAAATCTTTGCCAACCTCCAACTGCGAGTCTTGCTCTCGCAGAAACGCAAGGACCTAACCATCGCCAATCTTGTACTGTAAGCAAAATTGAGCACAGATAGTCAGGGTGATGCTCACAAAAAAACGTCGGGGTGATGTTTGGGAACAGAAGCATAATGCTAGCAGGAGCTATGCTAGTTCTTTAAAAGGGAGGATGAATTCGAAAAACAAAAGTTATACCTATAAAACATGGAAATAAATCATGCAATTATCGCATGCTCTAGTAGAGTTGTTTTAGATATCAAACTTAAATCACAAAGAACACAAATGATACATATAGAACTAAAATGTATGGCAAGAAACAATCAGCAAAACCTTGAAAACAAATGGAGGTAGTATTCTGGTTATTAGCTGTTGATGATCATTGATCTTATTGGATTTTATTCCAGTTAAGTGAGCCACTAGATTTTATAACAAACAAAAAAAACAGATTTGAATCCTAACATTAGCAAACTTTCACCATTTAAAAACGAGCAACCACTAGATTTTGCAAAATTATAGCAACCACACGGAAACAAGAGGGTATAAAGACAATATACAAGAAAGCATCTCACCCTGCCAGTAAAACCATGGCCAGAAGAAGCAATGTTTCCTCCTCATTGTCATCGACCTCCCCTAAATTTTTCACGGATAATTCTTGTCCCAGTCCCCTTGCTGCTTTGGAAAGGTTATAGCATCTTCTGGTCTAAATTCTCTGGCATAGGGATCAAATTGTCAATTTGTCATCACTCCATCTCCTTTTCTTCCCTGAAGAAGCAATAGGTTGGACATGTAATTATTAAAAGGCATATTTCTCCCCCTCACTCTCTTCCTCCCACCAGATAGAGAGAGGGCAACAATCAAGACCATTGTATAATATCTAGTTTGAGAGTGTTAATACAGACAAACCGTTATGCATTCCACTATAAAATTGATATCTCCAAAGATCTAGCCTAGTTATATTCCTTCTTCACTTGTTGAGAGGGCAGTGAATCTTTTTCTAGCAGTTGAGTCTCATGGGTATTCAAAGAATGTGTTTCAGTTAGTTGCAAAAGTTGCTAAGTGATTAGCACATTAAGGATAACACGCATCTGATTGAGACAAGGAACCACATGATATCCCTCAAGAAATTGAGAGATTTGAGAATTTGCCACTTTCAAAAAGTGACTTCGTATTTTTGTCATCTGGACCCACTGTCATTGACTCGGTGGTCCAGCATGTCAGTCTCAGAAATGACATCATAATTAAAGTGCACATCTTAAGAGTGACAAATTATTTTTTTTCCAAGAAATCACCTGTAATAATATTAGCGTTTGAGTGATCATAAAATGTCTGATTACTAACTGAAAAGGCATGCAGTAATAATAGTATGTATCATCCTCTCGAAGCAGTCAATTCAAACAAATCTTCCCTGAGGACAGCTAATTTATACCGTAATAAAAAGAATGATTATTAGAAATCTGACATTGTTGTGCACACAACTTTGGCAGATGAATGACTGTATGAAAAAGATAACATATGAAAGAAAAAAACAGAAAGACAACGAGATATGACAAAAATGGATTAAGTTATTTCCACTCTCTGTTTTGAATATAAATGACTCTCATTATACCACATGACATGACCAAGTGCAGAGTTTATATCTCCCAACAACTCAACAAGTAGTCAGAGTCTCAGAGATAGAAGGCCGGGTCATTCAGCTTTGCTAACAACCACACTGATCTGCATATCTTCCAAGGAAACTCTTGTCAGATGTTACCATAGTGGGTAGCCGGGTACTAGTATTATTCTAATCATTTTCCCTTATTACTGGCTTTGTTCCACAACATTTCCACAGTTTACGAGGAAAGTGCACAGCCCAGATGGCATTGATATCTCCTTCACTTTGCCATATTCCTCGTAAGCATCTACTGAAAAATTCATAGATCATAAAGCATTCATATCCTCATTCTTTTAAACTGATAGCAGATCATGCCCAGACCCAGTTTCAGACTATGTTTGCACATAATTTCAAACAATCGGCACACTCTGTGCACAACGAAACCTCGGCGTAGACTCATAATCTATTGCAGAAGAGCAGATTAGAGCCACCTAACTTCGGCTCGAGAGCGAATGGCGACCGCCGAGAAGCAGTAGAACGGTAGAAAAGCAGATAGATGGGAGAAGCGAGAGGGGGTGGGAGGGAGACTGTTAGAGGGACGCACGCATGTCAGGTCCAGCGGCAGCGAGAGGCGGGCCGCGGAGCTCGGAGTCGCCGTGCGGGAAGTTGCAAGAGGCGCGGGAGCAGCTGCCGCGCTTCCACAATTTCACAGCTTCCGCTTGTACGCCGGCCCGCGGCGAGGAGGACCCATCATCTCCCTCTCGCTCCCCGTCGGTTCCCCCGCCGCGAAGCGGGAGACGCCGAAATGAGCCAAGGCCGGTGAGCATCTTCGCTTCACGAGCGGTCCAACTAAATCCAAGCCCAGCACATTGGCCCAGTAGAAAGTAGCTCTTTGGGCCAGCAAACACAGGTACAGATGAACAACAGCTGATGCAAATAACAGTTTTATATTGCTGCCTGATTGTGGTATTTGAACAATCCATGTTACTAGTAGACGCATTACATGCTATACACATGATCCGATATCAACTGTTCTACTACATAAGATAAAACTGTTCTACGCATTGTGGGAGAGGGGGTGATGTAGACATGATTGAATAAGAAATGTGTACTGATTTGAGCAATGTTAGGTGTTTTGTGGCGTTTTTCATCGGACATGCAAGACATGGGAACACAAGGATACAATCATACAAGTTGTAAATACACTTTCGAGTTTTTTGCTAGCATCGCGCAGATATCCACCAGGGTTCGTTGGCAAGTCCGGAATCAGAACGCGAACGAACGACGGCTGATTCGGCAACCCGCAGCGATGCATAAAAAAACAGACGGGGATGCACGGATTGGGCAGGGACCAGGGAGCACCTGGATGGCGTGGTGGTGGTGGGTAGGGCGTAACGTGCAGAAGGGGATCCTCATCTCCGTCACCCCGTACCGCCGCGGCTTCTCCGGCCGGCGGCTAGTCGTCGTCCCCATCGCCGAAGACACCCCCCACGCAGCAACGAACAGGAAGCGCCACCAACGTCCTCCGTCCTCTTTCCTCCGCCTCACCGTCATCCTCGCCGTCTCCCTCCCTCTCCCACTGTCGCTGCCCCCTGGTGGAGCGATGAAAAAGTACGGGGAGAGGAAGGAGGTGGAAGCTTGCGGCTGCTTCTGGAAGCGGAGCGGAGGAACGAGCCGGCAGTGACGAGTGACGACGCGTGGCTGGCAGGTGGGGCCAACGTCTGCTCCGTAAACTAGTTTTGGGCCTTAATGGGCTATATTTCATGGGCCTGTGCAGGTGGAAGGCCCAACAGATTGGGAGTTCTAGGAATTTTTGAGAGCATCCATGGAGACGGTTTTTTTTGAAATGATATTTTTTAAAACAAATTTTAAATGTCATGCACGCTTTTAAAAAAATATAAAACTAGCCTTCCACTCACAACGACAAGGTCTACTCTATATGGATTATATGTAAATGAAACATTTGCTAAAATCTTTATAAACAAAAACACGTGAACATTTGAGAAATTCAAGTGGCGATCTAGATATTTAAGCCCTGGATCAGAAGTTCATTAGTCGATATAGGCTAATCGAGTGGCTTCAACACTAAACACCTATAGAACGTTAGATAGGCGTTTTATCGACCGACAGAACACTGGATCTCTAGATCTAGGGCCTAAATCCCTAGACCAACACTTGAAATACCGACATAAGATTAGTTTTATATTTTTTAATGTGTGTACTAGATTTTAAATTTATTTTAGAAAATATATCATTTAAAAAAATCCTTGGAGACATTGTTTAGCAATTTTTAGGATTTAGGATCTAGATTTTTGTCTCATGAAGACCAAGCCAAGCTAAACTATATTAGATTCTTATTTTTTTAAAAGATTAGTAGGTGGATCTAACTTTGAACTTTGATGTGACCACAACTCAATATGCTTAGGATTAGTTTATCTCACATTGGGCCTCTAGAACATAGAACAGCTCGTTGAGTTTTGGCAGGTTGCGAGGTTTACTTTGTATTTATTGTATGTTTATTGAGGACCATTACGTTGTTATCTATGATCCAGGAATCAAATAGGCCAATAAATGATGCCCACAAATTAGTGACCTCCATGAGGGCATCACTGCATAAGAAAAACATGAACTTGATGCACAACAGCTAGCCATTCTTGGTTTCAAGCTACTAGGGACCAAAACACACTGCCAGTTGAGCACCACATCACATCACACCATTGATTGGCATCCTATGATTTGCTAACGGCCATATTTGGACGAATCAAAGCCATTGTGCGATGAAAAATGAACAAGCCCTGCTGCATTCAGTGGCGTTGTCAATCAGGCCACAGTTCAGTTTTGTCGCTGATCAGCTGCCAATGGTTCGCTGATTTTTTTTAATCCCCCTAGCTAGCCCAGTATCAATTGTTTTGTTCAGAGATCAGACCAGAGTGCATTGTACCAAGTGTCAAAGATTCTCCTAAGCCTCAGGTCCATTTACGATCTGTTCGTCTGTTTCTGGTCCCCTTGGAAGTAGGAAAATGTCACTGACCCAGTCCATGGCTTCATGCTTAAAACCAAAGAGCAATTCCAGAGGCCAGCCAGTCCCAATTGTTTTTAGTTATCAGTTTGCAAGAGCAAGGCAATGCCTGCTTGCCTGCCTCCCTCTAGCTGCATGTACCAATGCGACCCACTCAGTTTGAATTTTGCATCCATGTCCATGAAGCCGAGCTGCTTTCTAGCCACAGCCAGCATGAAGGTAGAAGAAGGCAGTGAGGAGGAATGTACTTAGCACTAAGCAGTTAGCTCTGTAGTGAGGTGGACACTGTCATTGCCTCATTGGAGATTTGGAGTCTTCAGGTTCTTCTGCTTTGCTCTGCTCATCGTGTAGACAATTTATCTTTTGTGATTAATCGATATATTTTCCTTTTTGCTGTTTTTGTGTCCTTGATTGGCTAGATATAATCATAGAATGGGTGGGATTTATCTTGTTAAAAATGGAGTTTTTATTTAGCCGCAATCTAATCGTTCTGCAAGAAAGGGAAGATGCCCACGGTTTGGGCGGCGCTCAAGAAGTCCCTCAACTGCAAGACGGGGGATTCTTGCTGTGTGATCAAGCGGGAGGAATCCCAGAGCGCCACAGGCGGCAAGAAGTTGTCGGCGCCGGCGGCGCTGCGAAGGTCGGGGTGCTCCAGGTCCATCGCGAACCTGAGGGACGTAATACACAGCCAGTACGGTGGTAGCCGGAGGCAGGAGGATGTCGCCGCCGCCGCCGCCGGCGGCGGCGGCGGCGAGGGGTGCGGCAGCCCGAGGTCGATAGGGAGCAACGACGTGCTGAACGCGGTGACCCACGACGTGCTGCTCGCGGCCGGACCGGATGCGAAGTGCGAGCTACGGATAAGCACCCCCGGCCGCGGCTTGTGGGCCAGCGGCGGGGTGCCGTTCCAGCACAGCCCGCTCCTGCTGCGGTGCAGCACCACCCCTGTTTCCATGAGGATGTCCCCGTCCGCCATGTTGCCGCTCCACGGCGGCGCCGTCGCCCATGACGACGCCGAGACGCCATCGCCGGCTCCTGCCAGGGCGTCGTGCGAGGTCGGCGTCCGATGCCACCGCTGCGGCGACCGCTTCACCAACCACGACGCCTTGGAGTCGCATCACCTCTCCAGACACGCCGGTAAGTAGAGTAGCATGGCACCATTTGCACCCTTTCTCGGCAAATGATCTCCCATCCATACGCCATGGACGATTCAAGGTAAGCTTTGGTCTTTGGTCTTTCTAAATTCTAATCATCCATGCGCCGGGCGGCACGTTCTTGCAGTCACCGAGCTGGTGGGAGGCGACTCGTCGAGGAAGGTGGTGGAGATCATCTGCAAGGCCGGGTGGCCAAAGTCGGAGAACGCGCTGGGCTGCGTCGAGAGGGTCGTCAAGGTGCACAACGCGGAAAGGTCGGTGACGCGGTTCGAGGAGTTCAGGGAGACGGTGAAGGGCAGGGCGGCGAAGCTGCCAAAGAAGCACCCACGCTGCCTCGCCGACGGCAACGAGCTCCTCCGGTTCCACGGCACGACCATCTCCTGCTCCCTCGGCGCCGGTGACTCGTCCAGCCTCTGCACGTCCGGTACGTGCAGCGTCTGCCGCATCATCCGGCAAGGCTTCTCGGCGACCAGGGAGGTCAAGGACGGCGTCGGCGTGTTCACAACGTCCACGAGCAAGCGCGCGCTGGAGTGCATCCAAGAAACCGCCGCCGGCGATGGCAGCGGGGCCGGGGAGGCAGCGGGCGTGAAGAAAGCGCTACTCGTGTGCAGGGTGATCGCCGGGAGGATCCACCGGCCACTGGAGAACCTCCAGGGCGTGGCCGCGCAGCCAGGGTTCGACTCCGTCGCCGGCAAAGTGGGCGCCTACGCCAGCATCGAGGAGCTGTACCTGCTCAACCCGAGAGCTCTTCTCCCCTGCTTCGTGGTGATCTGTAAATCTTGATTCAGCAACCGAGTTTAGCAGTTTTAGATTACACAAGATTCAGCTTAATTCTCGGGTATCATTCTGACTTGTCAGTAGTGATCTGATGATTGGTGTTGTTATGTTAGTTGATGGCAAATTTATTGAAAATGTTAATCTTCAGATAACTCTATTTATCATGTTGATATCCTAGAACAATAATATATATAAATATGTAATATGTTAGATGGACCTAAGACGCTAACAGATAGACTGACAAATTGATCGCACATCATTGCAGTTCATCCTTCGGCGTGGCATATATATAATATAAGGAAAAATTACTCACATGCCATTATAATTTTCAGAAATTGTCTATATGTCACTGTCAGTGACTGTGGCGGTGGCGGCCCCCATCTGTCGGCCCCCATCTGTCAGTGACACACCGATGGCATATTGGCAAACCGTGAAAATTGTAATGGCACGGAAAAAATTAACCCATATATAATGGAGTTATAGTGTGTTTTTTGGGGAAATTTACGGTGTTTTTTGGCATCTCATCCATATTAACAGTGCATTAATCTACGTCAATCGATCAAATTAGTCGATGAATGTAAATAATGATTCTGGACAGAAACAACGTTACAAATTCTCAAATATGAGGGAATCGTAGCAGAATCATTTTAGCTGGTAAGAAGCCAAGCATTCATGGATCTCATGCGTTGCAAAAAATTACAAAAGATTCTGAATCTAAAAAACATAAACTCATTTGTGCATACAAGAAGCAAGCAGAGTTCAGAACATGTGCAGGATTTCCATACCGAGATGATTACTCTGAACTTCCTTCCTTAAACACCTGGACCCAGTTCTCAGTACTATCAATTGTTTCGCCAGTCTTGATCAGGTAGCGAACCTTGGTTCCATCCTCGAGGAATTTGTGCCCAACCCTGCTCGCTACATTCTTTTCCTTTGAGTAGAGCATCACATTCGAGCTGTGAATGGGGCCTTCAATCTGATCAAAACAAATATTAAGTCTCGTGAGATAACAATTCGGCATCTGAAAATACATTCTTGTCACAAATATATGGCGCTATGAGAGAGAGAGGTACAGAAAGATGCTTCAAGAGAAACATTGCTGACCATGACGATTTCACCCGGTTCATCATCTGTGCCTTTCTTGTGCTTGGACTTCAAGTTCAAGTCCTTCACTATCACAGTGCTGTTGTGCTTCAAAAGTCGTGTAACTTCCCCGACTTTACCTTTCTCTCGCCCTGCAATGACTTGCACCGTATCGCCGATCTTAACATGCATCTTGTGCAGAACAGGAAGGCTGTTTGGCTTACACTTCTTTCTTTCCCATCGCTTAAGCTGAATTGGAAACGGAAATTTCAGGCATTCGACAGTAAATAACAAAGTGCCAGTAATTTTAGACCAAAAGAGAATCATACTCACCCTCATTTGAATTGGGCATGCCTTGACCATAAATTTAATCTGCACATCAAAGTTTATGTATAAGTCATCAGAGTTTCGTATGAAAATGGAATATATTTTCCATAAAAAATGAATAGGTAATAATCAGCAGCTTTTGAGATATGGCATGAATCTCACATAGTGGTCATGATGTTTTAAGCAAGAAACTATAGGATCATCAGGTGACCTTTCAGTAAGAGTTTCTTTGGCCTTTCCCAGGGAAAGGGTGAATGTCTTTTCGAGGACAAGGGTGCATTGAGTTATGCAGGAGAGTTAAGGCTCACCAAAGAGAATATAGAAAAGATATAATGAATTCAGTATTATCAATATACTATTGAGTGTGCCAATCATTTGCTACAGGCTATCAATCGAGTGAAATGAGCTGCCATCAATTTTCCATGGACACCTTTTGTGAAATTTCTACCATTCAGCAACTAATAATTCTCACTGAAGATAAAATTGTTTATGGCCAGTGATATGTGAGATATGCAGCAGGTTGGAACTAAAAATTTCCTGTCTGATTGTCTCTCAACCATTTATACCGCCATAGGTACAACAAAAATGTTCAGATGTTCAACCTACTGCCTCCCTCAACTTGATAGGGACTGAAGGCTGACGTTGTTGTATTCAGGTAAACAAATAGTTCATGATAAAACTGAAACATACACCACATTCCATGGTAGCGAGCACAATTTCCGAATTTCCCCAGTTCAACTACTCAATCTACGGACTTCGAGCATTCTGAATTAGTCCATGTAAACCCTCCGAACTGCCTGAAGAAAACACCGCAGTTAGCAGGGGGCGAGGGAGACATCACCATTGCAATCCCACACTGTCGGTGGGCTATAAAATTCTGAACCCCAATGCAAGGCTGCATCTCCTGCGACACATAAGAAGGGGGGAGGGGGGATGAGAATCGGATCAGAGTAGGGGAAGCGGCACGGACCCCTGCCGGCGCGGCGGAGAAGGCGGCGAGCGGGTGGCCCCAGAAGCTGCTGGTGCTCGCTGCGCCGGGCGCCGAGATGGAGAGGGACGCCATCGCGCCCTGCAACGCCGCCATGCCAGCCATCTTCGCCTTCCTCCCCTTCCTCTTCCTCTTCCTCTTCCTCTTCCTCCTTGCTCGCTCGCCTCGCGCCGAGGATAACGGACAGGATAATGGCAACGCTCTTCTATGTGACAGGTGGGCCCCGATGCAAAACGGGCTGACCCAACACATGGGCCGCACGTGATCCACAACCCGTTCCGGCCCAACAATAACGGGCTCCACGTGATCCCTTCGGCGCGTCACAGTGGAGTGGGCCTATATGGGCCTCTAAGTAGGCCCACGATATTCTCGTCGTCTTCCTCGCGGCGTCGCCTCCACTTCCTAGCAAGCCGCCATGGCCAAGCACGAGAAGATTACAATACCACAATGACTACACGCCCAATCTATGCTCAATTCTATAAGATACTCTTTAATGTTGTTAAAAAAAGTTTATTTCTACCTTTTACCTGGCACCAGTTAAATGGTTTATGCAAGTCTACGCCCAGAGGATGGCTATCATACAGACAGAGTATAACGGTTCTGGAATGGCAATAAAGTGTGCATAATTTCTAGTCTTTACAAGTAATTGTAATTGTAATTGTAGGAGTAGGTTATGAGTTAAAATGCAGTGTGAGATTATCTTATATAAATGACCAAGCTGTTGACAGTATATCACAGAAATCGACAGGAAAACTCTGCTCGTGTTGTCACTTGTCACATCTTTCCTCGTTGTTGAAACGACAGCCATGCTCGAAGAACTGAAGAAGGGCGAAGGCAAGAACATGTGGCTACTAGCCTACTTGTGCGACTGAACTTTAGCAGTTTAGCTGCCTGCGTGACGACAGTTCAGGTGATGGCACATCCTTAAAAGGCGCAGTTTTTCAGGTCAGGAAATTCGGTAAGCCTTGGGTTTCCCCCAGCAGGTTCATCAGGTCAGAAGAATGGTCCCCTCCACTGAAATTCCCAGCTCCCCTCCAGACTTTGTGCTTGCAAGTAAAATGCTAAGGTGCCACGTAATGGTGAGTGCAATTTCACATTGAATTTTGCCTAGGCAACCTAACTTCCTTTGCCTGTCACTTTTCAGTGCCATGCTACAGCCAAATGCGCAAAGTTTGAGTAAAAAAAAGTAGTCATCAGCATGGCCCTTGAGCTGAGCTTCAGTGTGGAAGTGGCAGCATCAGCAGAAAGCCAGAAAGAAAGAGATAGTAGCCAGAGAGGAAGAACACATGGAAAATATGCAGATTGGAGACAAGAACATACAAGACAATGAAGTGACATTACGCCCAGTGGGCAGCTTCATAGTATTTTCTATTGAGCCATAAATTTTAAAAAACTATTATGGTTATTAGTTGTCTGAGTTATAATAAGCTGTCAAAAACACGAAATTATTTCGATACAGTGCTTATGAATTTTACTGTAAAAAACCTCTGAAATTAACAAAAGCAACTCGGAGAAAGAGAGGAACCGTACGAGATCCCGGAGTAGGAACAGCTCGCCCAAGAGTTGGACTGCAGAAAGCGACACGGCGTATGGAGGATAGACCCATAATTCCTGAAACTAGGTCGTGATGTTTTTTTAAGGTTTTCTAACCGAAGCTTCCATGGAAACTTTGGCTAAAAGATGGGTTGCACTTTGTCTTCTCACAACCAACAGACACGGCCTGCGTGGGCGACCAAAACAGGACACGAAACTTCTCAAACGTGACCCTAATGAGACTTGACACCAGGTCACACACAAGAGGTCCAACGTCACCAGTCCCGGAATTTCACACCGAGGACACGTTCTTTTAGCCGGAGATTCTTACGGTTAGTTAACTTAAAAGTATTTAGAATGACTGAACTGAATAATTATATAGTCTAAGTATTTAATAGACAGGAAACAAATGTTTTCTAGTTTTTAAATTCTAGTTTATTTTTTAGATTCGGTAGCTACTTATTTCTAGATTTAAAATATGTATTATTCATTTTAGCTTTAGGTTATAGAAGTATATGCAAGTAATGCAACCGTTAGAAGCTAAAACAAATATGTGTTGAGATCAGACAAATCGCTTGACTTGTTGGAAATCTTAAATGGATCAAATTATTTCATTTATTAATTGATAAATAAAATATTCTACGATATAGAAGCTAAAAGACAATTAAAATTTATCTTTTTAAGATTTTACTTGTACCATCTTAATTATTTTTCGGTTCAAAAACTGAAGAGATTTTCATTCTTCGATACCCCGTACCTACAATTGCACAATATTATATTCTTATTAAAAATAGAACAATTTTTATTTGTACTATCACCACTAGTTTATTAATTTCATCCTAAAATTAAATTTTTAGAGAGGTTGAAAGTATATATTAAAAAATAATACGTGCGATGCTAATAATCTTTTTTTATAGAAAATACACTATTGGAAAACACAATCCAAATAGTAAGCTGTAATCCCCCGAGGCGTCCACCCAACACGTGACGTGAGATGCACCACCGACGCGCAATCCTGGCGCGTTACGACCCGGTGAAACGCCGACACGCGCTCGCGCCGACCGACCGAGCGAGCCGAAGCGGGGAGGAAGGCGCGCTGGGTTCCATCCAGCCCACGCCCGCGCTGGCCATCCACACGCGCCTCGTCCAAACCGAATCAAATCGCCACGTCCACGTACCACGTACCACGCCTCCCTCTCCCTCGTCTCCCGCGCCCTCCGCCTCCGCCTCCGCACCTTCTCTGAAACCACCGGCGTCTCCGTCTCCTCCTCCGCCCCTATTTATCCCCTCTCCCATCCCGTCTCCTCCCACAGCAGCACACCCGATTCCCTTTCTAGTTGCTCTCGCGTCTCATACTCTCATACGTCCTTGCGACACCGGAGAAACCCACCACAAGAAATCCAGCATCACCGGAGCGGCTCCCGGAGAGGAGACTGTTGTTCTGTACTTGTGTCTACGATGGCGGCGGAGCAGAGGCAGGCGGGGTCGGCTGTGGGGTTCGAGGACTACCTGCCGGTGATGGCGGAGCGGCTGGGGGAGGAGGGGCTGATGCAGGAGCTGGCCAGTGGGTTCCGCCTGCTGATGGACCCGGCGTCGGGGCTCATCACCTTCGACAGCCTCCGCCGCAACGCGCCGCTGCTGGGCCTCGGCGGGATGTCCGACGACGACCTCCGGGGGATGCTCGCCGAGGGCGACTTCGACGGCGACGGCGCGCTCAGCGAGATGGAGTTCTGCGTCCTCATGGTCAGGCTCAGCCCCGAGCTCATGGACGAGCCCCGCCGCTGGCTCGACGACGCCGTCGCCCAGGCCTCGCAGTTCCTCTTCTCCAGCTAGAGTGACCAATCGACATGGATAGGAATCTTTCTTTCTCTCTTCTTTTCTTCTTCCGATTGTTCATAGCGTCAGGATTCATCAGTGCACTGCTCATTGGTTCAGACAATTCCATCTGTAATCATGTACTCTGTTCTTTCTGGAATCTGAATTAATCCTTGCATTGCCTCCCAACTTCTTGCAAATTTCGCACATAATCAATGAATCGATCAACAAAACCAAGAAATTCGAGTTGACCATATGGCGAACGGGCGCTCCCGTCGTCGGCCCCCGAAGACTTTTTCGATCAGCAAGCAAATCTTCCCTCCATTTTCCTCCAGATGCGCAACTGGTCAGTCGTTAGCACTTTGTAGCAGCCTCCATGGCTTCCAGTACGTTAGTGCGACCTAGCTGCACCCCCTCTCCGGACTCCGGTGGTGGCGAAAGTCAAACACACGGAGCGACGACGGCGACCTCCCCCGGCGACCGTACGCGACGTGCATCCTTGCCGGCCTCCATTCAACGCGGCGAAGTCAGGTTTTTGTGGCGATTTTTGTGTGTTTTACCCGGTCTCAGCTCTCAATTGATCCGATGATCCGTTGTGCGGCTAGCTTTTCTGTTTAAACTCCTTGAGTAACCTATATTCGTGAAACGAAACTGATTTTTGAAGTACAAAATAAAGTTTATCTGACAGTTTTTGCATATTTTCAAACCACTTCAAATTAAACAAACCATATATCTATCACTGGTTCAACCAAGCATATCGTATACTCTAACAAATTTGGTTTAAAGCGACTTGTATCCCCTGATCCCCATTCCTTATTGTTCATTCAAAATTCTTTTTTTATTACTTTCTATCCCGTCTTCGTGTTGAAGAAGATGGATGGATAGCTTAGCTGTTCGGTTTTGCTCGCTGTGTGCCTCGTCTGACCAACGGACTGATCACTGACGAGAGCACGAGACGGGGAGAGAAAGAGCGACGCGTGCAGTGATTTTTTTCAGCTGGAGTAAGCTGGGCCGGGAGCTTCCGAAAAGGTGGCCGGAAGCTTCAAAAGCGGCAAGGGGGCGGCGAGGCGAAAAAAGGGAGCGGAAGGCGACGGCTTTCTCCAGGTTCGTTGCCTCCGCGTGCGTCGGCGGCGCTTTGGCAGTCAAAATTCCATACCGTCGCAGTCGCAGTCGCAGTCGCCGTCGCCGTCGCCGTCGCCGGCGAGCCTGTGCGGCTTCCACTGGGCCCGTGAGCCTCACCTCACGGGGAATTTCCCCGGCTGACTTGGCCGGCGCCACGTTTTGTACGGTTTGAGTGATGATGTAGGTATGTGAGCACGTCAGGGTGGCTGCGTTGGTGCTACGCGCTGTACCGCAAGTATTTTGGTCCAGCGCCGACGGAGACTTGGAGATCAAATCGGAGAATTTGGGACGAACCGGGCTAAAATTAGTCCATTCTGAAATCAGTGAAAAAACTGAATTCTTGGCTCCTAGGAAACAAGGCGATTTGGTAAAACCTGATTATGCGTTGCACTTTCCCTGATCTATGAAGACGAACACATTGTGTGCTCTGTCTTGTGTGTAATTTATGCCTCACATGATCGGTCAAACTGGTCGATGTTGCTGCAAGCCTGCAAGTAAGATTCTCGGTAGATTCTTTGCTGGTGAGGTGTCCCGTGTCCATCTTGAACTGTACGACTACAAGCACAAGAGCCAAGGCCATGAGCTGTTGCCTCCGTAACGCTCCTGACCTGTTAATGCCGGCCATTGCTGCATCGATCTGACACGCATTCGTTCCAATGGCCGAGTATTTAACGGTTGGATGACTGGCACTGAGCTGTGCTACTGCTGCCTCTGCACCAACCTGACGGCTGCACACCCCACAAAAGCCTCACGTCTCAACTACATGGCCAGTTGAGTCCAGAAAACCAACACAGTTGCAGCGAGCCTGCCTGCTGCCTCGTCGCTGCGCCTGAGATTCGCAACACGATGTCCCCCTGCCGGCGGCGGCAGCGGCCGCGGCTCGCGGGGAGCTGCCCGTGGCCGTGGCAAGGCATGCAGGGCGTAGCGGCTTCTGCTCCAACCGCCGGATCGATCGGACGCACGGCTCGCCCGGTCAAAGCGGCTGCGCCTGCACGCTTGGGTTCTACCTTGTGCTTTCTTCTCCACGCTGCGACATGTGTGGACTACACGTGAGCCATGCTCGCCGTCGCCGAGAAACAAAATCTATCGCTCTTTCCGTTCGCGGATATTTATCGGTTTTAAGAAGAAAATTTTGATATTTTAAGAAGACAAATTAGAATTGTAATGATATCCGACGACGCAGGGCTCATGTCCTTTTCACTAAACCTTACCATTTTAAAAAAGAAATCGATAATTATTCGATGGAGCAGCTCAACTTGAAACCATGTGCGCCGTGCGCGCGCGGGCGTGCTGCTGCATGTTTAGGTGAGCTGTCCACACCGCGAGGAGGCACAGCTGTGCGGCTGCTACCTTCTCCGATTCTTCTCTGAAACGTGCAGTGCTTCCATCGACGTGTCCCATTTAATTATGAACTACTTCTCAAAAAAAATCAAGATATATCTCGTGATATTACAATCTACTATCATATACTTTCTTCTTCTCATTATCTCCATCGTCTAACAAATCAATGCGATGATCAACACAAGAGATGTGAAGCTTAAATTCCCTTCATATGTCGTCTTTATTGTTTCGTTTTTCCCACCCTCAACCTGTATGTGCATGTTGTCATTCGGAATACTAGTAAAAAACAAAAGAGAAAGTAAAAATCATACATGCGGAGTTTAAATCAATTCGTACATAATACGATGTACTGCTTTAATGGCTCAACTATTAGACGATGTAGATTGTGAGAAAACTAAAAAACACTTAGATGATAGAGATAATGAGAAGGAGAGAGTATATGATATTTTATAATACAACAAATCTGGATAGTTTTGTAATATGAAATGTTCATCCGATACTACGTGCCTATATTAGTAAGTTTTCAACAATGTACGTATATCATGAACAACAATAAAATCAGTATTAAATAAAGTATTTTCACATATGAATTTTATAATACTCCCTCCATCCAAAAATCTTCTACCATTACTTTTTGCACCAAAACCAAAGATACATTAAATAGTACTACTATTGCATCAAGAACAAAGAATATTAAATAGTACTGCTATTGTATGCATTAAATCACATGGTTAGTGCTATAAACAAAGCTCATTTAATACTTGAGGCCGGGTAAACTACAAATAGGTAGAAGGTTTTTAGAAAAAACTAAAAGTGTAATAGCAGTAGATTTTGGGATAGAGGCCGAGTATCACATGAATAACAAAAAAAATGAGTTTAATTTAATTAATAGCTAAAGTTTAAAAATATTGTGCTACCAGGTTTAAATAACCGCAAAGGGTTATTAAATGGGACGATTGTTTGTAGACTGTTACAAGCCTCCGAGTAGGATAATAGCCGAGAATAGTTCAAAGTATATATTGATTATCTCTTGATTTGATGCCTATACCTCAGTAAAGAGGAGGTATTTATAGGCAAGAATTTACAAGGAGAAAACCATTTTACCCTCTAGGGCTAAAAAAGTAAAACGGTCATGTGAACACTTGGATAAAACAGATGTCTAATTCATCCTAGTGGCGCCCCTTCGGAGGGAACCATTCGGAGAGTTCTTCTTTGTCGAAGCCTCGTTGAACCCTTCGGCCAATGACCATCCGGAAAAGCTCTATTTAGCGGAGCTTTGTCGATCGTCTGTATTTTTAAGGAGTGAAGCTTCGACTCCTTTTACTCTTCGAATGGATCCTCCGAAGAAGCCTCCTAGTTACCACGCGGATGGAAGTATTTCCCCAACACTGATATTTTTCAAACGTGCACTACAACAAAACAAGCAACTTCCGTCGGCCTTTGGCCGACGGAAGCGAGTAGACGGAAGTTAGCTAACTTCCGACGGCCGCCGACGGAAGTTAGCTAACTTTCGTCGGCTTCACGTGGCCGACGGAAGTTAGCGCCGAACTCTGCCACGTCAGCAGAGGGGCGCTAACTTCCGTCGGCCAGGCTGGCCGACGGAAGATCAGGCTTCACGCACCTAACAGGATTCACGCACGGCCCAGAAGATCAGGCCCAACTCCCCGCACCCTATACGCACGGCCCAAAAGATTCACGCACTGGCCGCTATAAAAGGGCTCGCAACATACACACACCCTGGCCACCCCCCGCCTCCGCCTCCGGACAACGGAGGGGAAGCAGAGGCGGCCGGGCGGCCGGCGACGCAAGGGGAAGCAGAGCCCACGGCGCAAGGGAACAGGGTTAACCGAAAGGCCTGTGCCCGCCCAGACACGCCTGGCGATCGCCTAGGCGCCATGGGCAACGCCTAGAAGCTCCAGGCGGGCGCCTAACTCCACCCAGGCGAGGCGATTCACCATGGCGTCCGGCGGTGACCGCATGGACGCCTAGTCGGCGCAGGCGATGCCGTGACAACCATGGTCTATAGGAAAAGATAGGTCCTAAACCCACCCAAGAGTGACCGACAAAACGTGGTATTTATGACGAGCCATGAGTCCGAACGAAATTTCAGCAGCATAACCTCGCTGTTCTCCAATTGCACGCCTGATAGTGGTGCAATGGAGAACAACAAGGTTATGTTACTGAAATCCCATTCGGACTCATGACTCATCATAAAACCACGCTCTGTCGCCCACTCTGAGGCTGTCCAAAAAGGGACAATTCCGGACCTACACATCTCACACGCATGACTAGGGCTGGATAACGAGCCACCTCGGCTCGTTAAGCTCGGCTCGTTATAGCTCGTTATGTTAACGAGCTAGATCGGCTCGGCTCGTTAACATAACGAGCAGAAAACCCAGCTCGGCTCGGCTCGGTCCAGCTCGCGAGCTAGCTCGTTTAGCTCGCGAGCCAATTATTTAAAAGATGATTAAATGATAAATATTTAAATAATCACATATCAAACATCAAAATATGAAATAAATAGAATACATAAGGTTTCAAAAAATAATCATCCATAGTTCCATCATTATTTCTACGATTCCATCAAATTAATCACACATGTTATTTATTTCATACTTTTATATGAGAAATTATATAACTTTTATATGATAAATTCTATATGCCATAATAATAAATTTATAATAACAAGTTAGCAAGTAATAACTTGATATTAACAAATAAATTATAAAATAATGAGTCTTATATTGTAAGATAGTGTTTTATTATTGTTTTAATGGGTTGACTTGACTACTTGTGCTGAGCTCGTTAAGCTCGCGAGCCATCTCGAACTCGCTCGTTATACTAACGAGCTAAAACAACAGCTCAGCTCGTTAGGAAAATAGAACGAGCCGAGCCGAGTCGAGCCGAGCTAGTCACGAGCCGAGCGAGTTAACGAGCTACGAGTTTTTTGTCCAGCCCTACGCATGACACATGTGAGACATGTTGGTCCGAAACGGGTGACACATAAGTTTCGTTACACTATCTACGTTGTTGTCAAATAAAAAATTGCGTACGAAAAGAAATATATATAATAAAGTATATATATATATATACAAGCACTAAAAAATAATCTAGCCTAAAAAGCAACTAGTGTCTTAATTGAAAAAATACCAACACTGTGTTCTAAGACAAATTAAATTTACTCACAGATTAGATGACAGATCAACAAACAATTCACCAAATCATAGGAATTTCATCAAGCTTATGATAGATAAACACAATTCACAGGAATTTAATTAACTACTAGTCGTGCACTATGATTTGATCAAATGAGTAAACATTCACAGATGATTCAACAGACACTTGATAAGCACTTAA
The DNA here is from genome assembly GCA_019279435.1 of Zizania palustris. Classification (NCBI taxonomy): domain Eukaryota; kingdom Viridiplantae; phylum Streptophyta; class Magnoliopsida; order Poales; family Poaceae; genus Zizania; species Zizania palustris. The sequence goes on along the minus strand of JAAALK010000283.1, from coordinate 52,509,685 downwards.
GACATATAGATATTTAAAAAAAGCATTTATAGTGCAATCTGAAAATCAAGTAATAGTAGGCATTGAATCAAATACAAAGCATTCAAAAGTAAATACTGCAGGTGCCCAAGAATCGAAGTAAGAACTTAATGTGTTGTCCGAGGGTTGCTCGTTGTTGTCGCCGCGATACTAAAATATGTCGGTGCGCTTGGGGCACGGCGGCGGTGGGCCGGAGGTGGTCGGCACCGGCGGCGGCGCTGGCGGGAGGCGGTGCGGGAGCGAGGCGGTGGCGGGTGTGCGACGCGGGCGCGCGGTCGGCGTGGGAGGCGGGACCGGCGGCGGCGGTCGGTGGCGGCGGCGGTCGGCGGCAGCGGGGAGGAGTGGTGGGCGCGGGCGCGCGGTCGTCGGCGGCCGGCCAGAGGCGGCGGGGAGGAGCGGCGTGGGTCGGCGTGGGAGGCGGCGGCAGCGGGCGGCGCGCGGGACTGGGCGGCCAGCGGCGGGAGGCGGCGGGCGCAGGAGCGGCGGCGGCGGGGAACGGGCCGGGACTAGTGCGTGCGTGTACAGGGAGTTAGGGCTCCTTGTACGCGCGCGCTGTTGGGGAATAAATTCCCTAACTTCAGTCGGCCAGCATCAAAGCCGACGGAAGTTAGCTTCCGTCGGCTTTGATGCTGGCCGACGGAAGTTAGGGAGATCCAATCGGCCGCGAAAAAATCCCCGCTAACTTCCGTCGGCTCCTAGAGGCCGACGAAAGTTAAATAACTTTCGTCGGCTTTTCGAAAATCCGACGGAAGTTAAATAACTTTCGTCGGCTTTCCCAAAAACCGACGGAAGTTAATTTGACCGACGAAAGATTTCTGTTTTGTGGTAGTGGTGCGGGGCTTATATGTTTAGACGGTGTGATATAAATGATCACGAGCTCCCTGGATTATACAAGTTGTCCAAAGAAAATGGCATTGGATGCGGCAGCTCCAGCGGTTTAGAGCTGGTGATCAGAAGGCACAACATTTTTCAGCCCGGCCGGTTGGTTGTCTCCTGACGAGCAGCAGATGCTTCCAGCTGCGCAGCCTGTGCTGCTGCCTTTGTCTAGTTGTCTGTATTGCTACCTAGCAAAAATAAAGCACAGCGATCAGCAATGTGCTTCGCTTCGAGATCGATCAGCAAGCTCCATTGGAGTATACGCACGCACACGCACGCACTAAGCTGCTAAGCTAGCTGCATGATGCATGTGTACATGTGGAGATCATATCGGAAGAATCTGATTCCAGTATGTCGATCTGGTTATAAGCTAAGGCCATCTGATTTATACGTAGTATATGTGCTAAGGGCCTGCTTGGTTCCTTTAGAGATTAAACTAAACTTTAGTCTCCTTTTTTTGTAGGACTAAACTTTAATCCATTGCTGTTTGGTTCTAAGGACTAAAATACTAAAAGAGAGTGAGGGATGAGAGATAAGTAGTACTTTTAGTCCCCTTTAGCAAGTTCTTCGGGACTAAAGGCTAAACTTTAGTCACTAAAGTTTAGTCCCACTTTAGTCCCCTTGTTTGGCAATTTAGGGACTAAAAGGGACTAAACTTTAGTCCCTAAAGTTTAGCAAGGTGGAACCAAACACCCCCTAAATATATGTATGTCTATCGTGTCTACTTTTTCTATCTAAAAATATATCTTTTGTTGCTCCGAAACTATCCTAAATTTATTTTTTAAAAAAACATTTCACAAAAAGTCACAATACATCACTTACTATTCATGATATTTTTTCAGTTTCTTCTTTTTTTTCAAACAAGAATAAATAAAAAAATCTCAGCAAAGAAATCATAATATATCACCTACCGTTCGTGGTTTTTTTCAGCTTTTACAAAGAAAGGCCGATGACCGCGAACAGTTGGACTCGAGAAAATCGGAAATCATATTTTTTTTTCAGATTTCGAGTATTATATTTCTGGTTCGACCAGTATTTAGGGTTGGGAAACCTACAGGTTCCAGACTTCCATCACGATTTATCATGTTGTACAATCTACACATGACGGTGCATATATAGCTAAAGATGATACATTTGCAGGTGGAAGCGTAAAAGTGCAACGATCAACGCAGCAGTCAGCACGAATTGAATTAGGCCCATGGAGGAATCGACAGGATGAACGGCCTATACATTGCGCAGATCGGATCAAACAGGCCAGGCCCCAGCATGCATGCTAAAGATGGCGATGGATTTTCCTTTTTTTCCCCATGCCGCACAATGTTCTTAAGCAGTTTAACACCACGCAATGAGAATTCAGCCCCGACAAAAGCATGGAGATCATGGATGCTTGCGTCAGTTTCTGCATCCGCTAATTTTGAAGCAGCAAGCAACCGACGGTTGGTTGCTCTGCTTCCCGTAACAATGGCGTTCGTTTTAGAACTGTTGCAAATCGGCAGCTTTTGCATGTCCAAATTTCGCTCGAATTCGCGGTCTAAGCAGTTGTTTGGTTCATCAGTTCACGTATGGTACGTGAGCAATTGATTCAAGAAGAAACCGCGCGCATGTAACGGTAGATTATATACGTAAAGATCGCGCATTTTTCGGTAAGGGGAGATGCTGCGTGTGAACCGCCCTGATCTGGGCACGGGCATTCTGCGGCTGCGCAACCACGTATCGGGCTGCCTCGTCGGCGCAGGGCGGCGGAGCCTGCGCGCCGGGTCGTCGTCGGCGAGGACGACGTGGAGGAAGCCGGACGCGGGGTGGATGAAGCTAAACTTCGACGGGTCGTCCCTGCACTCCACCGGGATGGCGAGCATCGGCGGCGTGTACCGCGACCACGAGGGCCGGTTCGTGCTGGGCTACGCGGAGCGGATCGGCACGGCGACGAGCTCCGTCGCCGAGCTCGTCGCCCTGAAGCGCGGGCTCGAGCTGGCGCTGAAGAACGGGTGGCGCCGCGTCTGGGCGGAGGGCGACTCCATGGCGGTGGTCGACGTGGTGCACGACCGCGCGGAGGTGCGGTCGGAGGATGACCTCAGGCATTGCCGGGAGATCGCCGCGCTGCTCCCGCTGCTCGACGACGTGACCGTCTCCCACGTGGCCCGCGGCGGGAACAAGGTGGCGCACGGCTTCGCCCAGCTCGGCCGCAGTGCGGCGCGGCCGCGGGTGTGGCGCGACGCGCCGCCCGACGAGGTGCTCCCGTTCCTGCGGCGAGACGCCGATCAAGGGTAACGTAAATACATGTTGATCTCATCGGTTAATTTGTGAGATCGACGGTAAATTTGCACAGTATTTGCTCGTGTTACTACGTACTGCGTATCTGTATAGGATTTGTATTTGTACTTGCATTGTTCTTTCTACGTATTTGTATAGGATTTGTATTTGTACGTGCATTGTTCATCAATCTGCATGGATAGTACGGCATGTTTGCACAGGATTTGCTGACACATTTCTTCCATGATTACAGCCACTTTTTCGACCGTTTGATTCGCTTGGAGATCCGTGCAAGTGCACGCGAGACAACTTCACGTTAGCCTTCAGCCCATGTATTAAAATGTATTAAAAGAATATTATACGAACTATTATCTCTAGAAGATAATAGATCACTAATATTAAATTTATGTCATTGGATTGTATAGTTTAAATTGTTCATAGAATTTGGGGCAACGTAAAATTCTCCTCATTAAATTATTGAGGCATAATTGACAGAATAATCATGCCTGTGTGTGCTTGCAAGTTTATCCTGCTAAAAATATGTGTTGAAATATTAGTTTAGATCCAAAAGTATCAATAGTTATTTGATGATCAGGCAATGGATCGAAACGATAGATATACAAAGCATTGAAGACAAGAAATCTATCCCAACTGTTACATATAACATATGATTCAATACCTAAAACTTAAATGCTATTGTTGATAATAACATTCAGAAAGATGTAGTCGTTGAAGCTTGTGTTCAGATTTGCCAGTTCCAATATAGCAGTTGTTGTACCACTAGTTCAGACTTGGATCTGCGCTCTATTCATAAATATTTGACAATTTTGATTTTGATGAACTATAGTTTGATTGACAATAATTTTTAGGTAATGAAATAAGAAAGGGTAAATTTTTCTGACAATTTATAATGGCACGTAGAAATTTTTCCCACGAAATAAATACAATATAAATATTGTATCATTAGAATTTTCAATCAAGGCTAGGATTATTGGTTTTAATATTAGAACATGTTTGACCCTCCTCTAGTTCTAGAACAGTAGATATACAAACAAGAAAGCAAGTGATTTGATTTTTTATTTTTAGTTCAAAATTAAAACATGTGGTTCCACTAATTAACCATCTACGCCTCTGCAAAAAAGATTTCTTTAAGAGTGATTTGATCGTCTTTATGCGCCAATCAGAGAAGCCAGCGTTGATGAGCAATATAAATTTGTGCTTGTGTTCTGGCAGATCTGGTCGGTGATCTGATCACCAGCGTTTCACTCAATCACGCGTTTGACATCTCTACCATGCAACTGCCTTCCTCGAAAAAAAATCAGATTTTTTTCATCCAAACCGATGAGGTAGACGGAGAAGAGGAAATTAGTTCTTCCGTGCAAGGTGCAGCAATCGCATCTCGTAGGCTTTGATGTTTCACTTGGCAATCGCCATCAAATCAGATGGGAGTACACGAAAACGGATCAAATTACAAAAAATCCAGCATATATATACCAGAAACTAGGAGAAATCGCAGAAGAAACAGTACACAGAGGAACTGAATCAGCTGATCAATTGGGTCCCCAGCAGACGAGGTGATACGCCTTGTGCAGCTTCTCCTCCTCCGACCTCCTGGACCTGGCCCTGGCGGCGGCGGCGGCGGCGGGAGAGGAAGCCGCGGCGCCGCTGCTGCCGGCGGTCTGCGACGAGAGCGACACCGGGACGGCGCGGCCGGTGACCTTGGCCGCGGCGGCGCGGTGGTAGAGCGACCGGAGCGCGTAGTCCCACCGGCACAGCCCCGCCTGGTCCTTGAGCGCCTCCACCGCGCTCATGCTCGCCGCCACCACGAAAGACGACGCCTTTTTGCTCAGCGACGAGCTCATCTTCGCAGCTTCGCCCAAACTCCGATCGATCGCCGGGATTCCTCGATCGCTCGCCGGCGCTGCCTCGCTGTGGAGTAAACCGGTGCAGATTGCTTCTGGCTGTTCACTAGCCCGTCTAGCCGTGTGTTGCAGCAGCAGAGGGGCGAGGCGAGCCGTTTATATATGGCGATTCGTCGGGCAGCAACCACGAAGGAGAAGGACGCCGGGGAGAGGGCAAAAGTGCAAAACAGGGGGCTTCGTTTGCTGGTTTCGGACCAGTAAACTTCACACTGAATCCCAAAAACCAGGGTTGGGTTAAGTGCACCTCACTCTGGAATTTTTTTAAAAAATAATTTTGAAAAAAAAACAATTTCAAATATGTATAAACATTTGAAAAAATTGCAAAAGTAGCATGGATCGAGTGCCGATTGGATGTCACGTTAACTCCAGTCGGTACTTCAAATATCGATTGGATACTGTCCCCTTATTAGATTCTGGCACATCAGTTCCAGTCGACATTTTAAGTGGAGTTGACGTGACATCCAGTCGACACTTTGAGTGCCGACCGCATACTACTTTTGTAAATTTTTCAATTGGCCATATAGATTTGATTTTTTAAAAAAACATATTTTTTAAAATTTCCCTCACTCTGTTTCATCTTAAAGATCGTCTGACATTTCAAACCGATCGGTTCAAACTTTCTCTAAAATTTAATATTTTGTTGATAGATTCCATCTAATTTGATCTATAGTAGTTGATATATTTTCCATATAAAATTAGCTATCATTAGTGGCTTCATACGTTGCACGTCTGCACCCTGTATCCGTAATCAATGTACTCTCCAGCACATCAGAGTTGCTATTCATAACCAACGGTCGAATTATCTTTTGCTTGGATTCCGGTGGCTTTTAGTCACTGCTCCCTCCGATTTTGTTTATATTACAATTCATTTTATTATTGATATTTAATTTTTCAAAATATGTTAACGTATGTAAAATTAAATAAATACAGTATGAAATGAATTGTTAATTTGCCGTTACAGATGCTATTGCATTTTTCTACAAAACTACTTGGAGTAAAAGAATTATATAGAAAATTTAAACGAAATACTCTATCTGTCCTAAAATATAATGCCCTTTAGAGTTTAAAATTTGTACTTTTAGCCTACTAGTAAACTGGGTTCAAGTCTTAACTAATATAATGCGGCTACTTCGTCAGCCGTTTTCGTCCGCGTCCACGTACGTGCCTTTCTCACATCTCATAAAAAACCAGCCAAAACTTGTGACTCGTAAAAACCGTCCAAACCGCGGCCGGTTCGCTCGCGCCCGGCGCGCCTCCGTAGCACGCGCAGCGCGCGGCGCCAGCCCCGACCATGCGGTGAACCCACATGCGCGTGACACACTGCATGTAAACTGAAAATAAAACGTGAGAAAGAAAAAATATATTTTTGTATTTTAATTTTTTTAATTTCTTTATTTTTATGTGTACGTACAAATTTTGTATAAAAACTTTTAGATTTCTAAAAAATTATGTAGAAATATGAATTTTACACAAATATCTTGTTGAAAAATAAAATTCTTAATTTCTGACTAGTTAAGTAAGCAAATGGACAGGCGCAGATCGCGACGGAATCAAACGAGGACGTGGGTGAGATCTCAACCACTCTACAAAACGGCGCCGCGAATATTCGCCGGCGGCGATCCTCGGGAGTATCCAGAGACGGCGCGTGGTTTCGCGTTCGATCGCCCTCGGGACTGGGCAGCAGTGCAGCACGATGCCGAAGCCGCACAACTCGAACATGCCATCTTCTTCCTCGGGAAAAAATAGCATGTCACGTCATGGTCACCGGCTGGTTCGCTGGATTCCAGCTGCACCGACGCGGGGAGAAAGGAACAGAGCAGCAGCCCCAGCTGCAGGTAGGCGCATCCACCGGTTCGGAGCAGCGTGTTCGTTGGGTTTCGCCGTTGCCGTCGTCGTGTGTAACGACGGCCTCGGCCCGAAATCCCGAATCCGTGGGCGCCACCGTCCACCGTTTCTGTGACGGCGAACTCGCTTAGCTCGTTGGGAAGCGCACCTTGCGCCGCTGTAAATCTATAATATTAGTTTTCTGTCCCGCGAAAAAAAAATCGATTTATAATAAAGTCGATGAATTAGTATTTAGTATTAAGGGTGAATAAAATAAAAATAGTAGATTACATATAGATATATTAAAGTAATAAAATTTCGATTTTCAACCGTGCGTAAAATGTTAGAAAAGAAATAAAATTGTTTTTTTAGACATTGTGAATAATAATTTAAGATTTTGATGTTTGTCTTTTATTCGTAGTTTTGCGGGTAGCGTCGTCGCAGTTGCCCACGAAAATTACGCGCGGCAGAGGACGCGTCGGCCGTCGGCCGGCGGCGGCGTAGTTCTGCAAGCGGGAGACCACCTTCCGCACGACGCAGACGCAGACGCCACCACCAACGGCACGCATCAGCATCCGCGGCGGCAGCCTTCTGGACGTACGTGGACGGCCGCGGGCGGTGCGGAGGAGGCGGCGGCGGACGAGCGCGTGGGAGGCGGAGGCCGCGATCACGAACACGAAGACGTCGTAGAAGCTCACCGGCACACCGCTCAAGCACCTGCTGTAGATCTCAGATCTGGCCGTCCAAACCGACGACAACTCGGCATGGCCTCCTCCTCTCCTCCCTCCTCCGCGATGCTTGCATTTGTACAGCGCCATCTGTGATCTGTATAATGTTAGAAATATGTGCAATATTTTAATTTCAATTTTTATTTGGAGGAAAAACTCATAGATGAACAATGATGCATAAACAAATACTACCAGGTATTTGATGTACTTCAAAAAACACATGCTGTCAATAAACATATGAACTACTTACTTGATCAACGAAGTAGTAGAAGACAACACGTAGAGGAAGTAGTCGCGTCGAGGTTCACACGAGCGGTCGCGCAAAGCGCTGCCCAGAAACCTGATTGCCGCCCCGTGCAGGTGTTCTCTGCGGCAATGGTTCGGAGATCCCGCTCTTCTTCTAATCCGATGCACGCCGGAAAGAAAGTCGATGAAGTCTAAGCAGCGCAACAGACTCAAGGCAGTAGAGCAGAGAAGGAGAACGAGAGAATGGGGATCGAAAAGCGCTCATCAGATTGGACGTCTCCAATCTTTTATAGACAATCATCCATGCCAGAATAAAGTTACAGAATTATTACTAGTAACTGCCAAATTCATATCACATAAATCTGGCCACAAATACTAGTAACGGAAGTTTTAAATCAGGAATTCAAAACGACCTGTAACTGAAACGTTTATTCTGGTGTTTAATGGCTATTCAAATTTCGGTTTTAATCACATTAAAACAATGCATTCAGTACAGATAATGTATACATGAAAGTCCAAAAAATGCTGAATTGACTTGGTGTTATTTTGCTACCATGAAAGTCACAAGTCACGCGGTATCTCACGCGAAAAATACGCGAATACGCGCGTGTGGATTTAGCCAAGTCCTCATGCATTTTCTCTATTTAATAAATAGAGATAACTTCACCTTATAAGTGAGTCTCCATCCCACTAAATAAGCAATATGGGACTAATCATGTACACATGCTTTGGAATTAAATAATTGGGCCACCTCATGGGCCAATTTTCAACATATACAATGCAACTTGGCATCCTGCTTGTTTATTATTTGCAAGTCGTGGCATCCAAGCTGCTCATTATTACACAAGTTGGGTTGGGTCGATCATGCATGATGCCTGCCATATTGTCATTGCGTTAGCTTTTCATTTGTTTAGGCGTCCACCATCACCAACAAAATTTACTCCTCTTCAGAAATAAGAAACACTGAAACAGAAACAAAGGGAAAGTTCATGTAAGGTTAGATTGAGTCAGGTATGCCTAACCGTAAATGTCATGACAAACTTTGAGATCACTCGGGAAAATCAAAACATCAAATAGATTAGACATTGAACAACTCAATTTGGACTAAAAACCAACAACAAATTGAAATCCAACCAAAAATTATACACAAGTTATCTGTTCAGCTTACGGCTGGCTTTGCAAACCGTCGTCACCACGTCCACGTGTGGGGATGTACTGAAGCGAAATCCATACAAATATTTGGGCTCGAAAGTGACAGGAGATAGATGGTATATAAAGTTGGGAAAATTACTCACGTGTCATTATAATTTTTAAGAATTGTCTACATGCAATTGTCAGTGACTCCTATTTATCATTGACAAACTGATACTATATTGATAAACCGTAAAAATTGTAATGACAAAAGAAAAATTAACCTAAACTATAAGGTTTGGGCGTTTGCTAATTTGCTCGACTCATACTAAGCTTAAATGGGCTAATTTATGTAGCCCACTAAGCTCTGCTCATAAAGACCAAGTCAAGTCCTTCTGTTTCTCCTGAAAATGTGTGGATTTAGATATGAAATGATAATGTTAGATGTTTGATTTGATTGGATGGATATTATGAAATAATCTTTTGTTTGGTTAGGTTTATAAATCTAGGATGAGATAAACCTAAATTTACCGGACCTAATTGTCAAATATATAATCATGTGAGATCTTATTTTATAGATTAAATTGTAATGAATATAATGATGTAATTAGATCATAAATCGGATAAATGATGTGAGAGAAAAACATTTGAATATTTATAAAAGCAAAATTAAATGTATCCTAACCAATGAGAAGATAACACAGGATGTCATCCAATATTAGATATACTCGTTCAGAAAAAAATACTAAATTCTTCCATCTAGTATATTAAAGGAATAGTCTCTCGGTGAATATCTCATTCACCATTGCTCTCTAAACAAACAATTGACCATATGAAATCCATCAGAAATATCTACGGAACCAAACAAACTTTAAAGAGTAAAGTTGAAGAAGGTCATATGTCCTCTCTCAGAAAGAACAGAAAATAAGTCATATAATGTTCCATTTTGCATTTGCAAATATGATGTGTCTGTTAAAAACAATGGAATAATAAGCACACAATTTAATGATAATTTATCAACTCTAAAGGCAGCTGCTTCCCTTCTTGTTCCCCTTGTGTGCCTATTTGGGAATCACAATCACGGCCCATTCTCTAGAATGAGTTAGGATTGTGAGCTCTCAAACATATCCTTCATGTGTAATATGGATGTGCGCAATCGTATGCTATTTTTTATGAAAACAACTATCGATACTCGATTCAACATAAGGCATAATCTTATGCACAATGAAACCTGCATATGTTTCAAAATAAAACCTATTTCTATCTCAATTCTAAACAATACTATTTTATTTTTTATAAAATTTATAACAAAAAATACTAACATATACCATGCCAACTCGATAAACTATGAATTTTTTTCATAACATATATATTTTTAGAAGAAGACTGCACGTGCATGATTTTATCCATTCTACTATAATCATAACAATTTTAAGTGTTACTATCTCCGTTCTTCTCAAGTAGGTAAAGTTGTCAAAATAGTTGAAGTCAAACCTCAAAATCTTAATGATATAGTAATTGTTATTATTTTTCTATAAACTTCATCAAACTTAAGATAGTTCAATTCAGAATAAATTAAAAAATACAACTATTTTAGGGCACAGATATTACAATAAAAAATCTGAAATCTAGGCAAAATTGCGATCATTAAAATAAAGAGTTAATTTATTCCGTGCCATTATATTTTTTACGGTTTGCCAATATATTATTGATGTGTCAATGACAAATGAGAACTGCCGTAATCACCGATAGTAACGTGTAAATATTTTTTAAAAATTATAACGGCGTATAAGTATTTTTTCCAAAAATAAATGCAGGAGCGGAGTTTGGCAGCCCGACTCCACTGCATCTGCTCATGTATTTTCCTTTTATTTTTTTAAAAGGGAAAAATCCACTTGTAAATATAAAATGTGACGCGCCCCACTCCGCTCCGGAGTCCCAACGGTCGAATCTGGCCTCGCTCTTAAACCCTCTTCCTCCCCTGAGTCCCCTCGTCGTTTCATCGCACAAAAATTCAAAGGATTCATCACTAATCCGATCCGATCTCACGGCGTTAATCGCGCGAAGGGAGAAGGCGATCCACTCGATCGATCGATCCAGGTGTGCCTTGTGCGTTGATTTGTTGCTCTCGCTGGCGATTTGATTTTAGGTTGGCGAGTTGATTTGCGCCTGATCTCTGCATCTGCTTCTGCTTCTGCCGCTGTGGTCGCCGCAGGTGGAGGGGAAGGGTTCGGCGGAGGCGATGGAGGAGGATCCCCTCATCCCGCTGGTTCACGTCTGGAACAACGCCGCCTATGACGGCTCCTTGCCTTCGTCGTCGGCTTGGCACCCGCAAAGCCCCGCCGTTGCGGCCGTCCGCAAGGGGGATAAGGAGAACAACCGCCCAGAGCCTGATGATGGGGGTTCTGATGTGGAGGCCGAGATCGACCACATCGAGGCGGAGATCCTGCGGCTCTCCTCCCGCCTCCACCATCTCCGCTGCTCCCAGCAGTCGGAACCTAACCGCAACGCCGCTCCGACGGGGGAGGTTGTCGCGAAGGTGAGGCCACGGCCGAGGGGCCTCAGCCTCGGACCTCTGGATGTAATCGCCCTCGTCAACCCAGAGAAGCAGCCACCGCGCACCGGGCAGAGTCTGAAGCCCATTAGGCAGCATCCGGCGCCGCGGGGCAGGGGTCTCAGCCTCGGCCCCCTCGAAATCGCCGCCGCGAACCCTAAGGTGCCCGCAGCGCAGCATCAGCAACAGCATGGCGCGGGCGCCGCGCGGATCCTGAAGCCGATCAAGGAGCCTCCGGTGCAGCGTCGCAGGACCGTCAGCCTCGGGCCGATGGAAATTCACCACAGCGTCGGCGGCAAACCTGCGGCGGCGCGGGTGAAGCCGCTCCCCAGCAAGCTCAATGCCATCCGAGAAGAGGGCCGAGTCTCCAAGAAACCCGCAGTCCCTGCCAAGCCATGGCCGTCGAGCAATACCAAGGAGACACTGGAATCGAAGCAAGGAGCAGCAGCAAGTAGAGCGAAGGCGAGGAGCACCAGCCCCAGGTCCAGGAGGCAGTGGCAGTCCATTGCCAAGGTTACTGACTCAAGGGGAGGTAACAAGGTGGTGGACGAGCTCAAGCCCAAAGTTGTGCTCAGTCAGACCGGTGGTGCCACCGCCGCCGCCGTTGGCAGGAAGCCGGCGGGGAGCTCCAAGATGAGGGTTGTCCCAAGCCGCTACAGCCTCACTCCTGGCGCATCCCTGTTAGGCGGTGGAACACAAGAGAGGCGGCGCAAGCAGTCTCTCCCAGGATCAGCCGTGGATGCAAGTCAGAGTGAGGAAATCAGAGCAAAGGTCATCGAATCTTCGAATGATCCACTCTCTCCTCAAACAATCGCCAAAGTTGCTGAAATGCTCCCAAGGATCAGGACCATGCCGCCTTTTGACGAGAGCCCTCGCGACTCGGGGTGCGCCAAGCGGGTTGCTGATTTGGCCGGGAAGCGCTCTTTCTTCACGGCTGCAGCTGAGGACGGCGATGGCATTCCCTCCTACCAGGCACGGGTACTCGAAGTCGAAGCACCCAACGAGGCGGCAGCAGAAGCTTGACAAGAAGTAGCATGGTTTGGCCTTTGATCCATTCCTTCCACCAGCTCAGCTCACCTCCTTCTTGAGTGTTGCATAAACGGTCATCTACTGTTACATACTTACATTCATATCTCATGCTCTTTCTCCGATTTCATTTTGTTAAGGCCTTGCTAGTTGCTAGTACGTGTGAAAAGAGACAGTGAAGAGTCAGTCCTTTCGATGGATGGGCTTCTTGGGCTTCTTGTTTTGGAGTTGTAAGTGTGCTATTTGGTTTGAGAACCTTGAGTAAGTGGCTTACTGACATCTGTCTCTTTTGTCTTGTGGTGCTTCATTTGATTTGGTAATGCTAGAAAATACCCAATGGTTGCTGTAAATTTTCATGATAAGCTTGCTAGGCTCCAATAAATCAAGTTCAGAATTTACATGCATATAACATAAGCATGCAATTCTACACTTTCTGAGTTCCACTTTGGGGGCATGTAAACTATCACAGATCAGATTGATTGTGGGTAAAATTACAGACCCAAAACTGAAGCCAAGCTGGTGAATTTGGTACACAGACAGAAGCCAAGCTGGTGAATTTGGCCCACAGACAGAAGCCAAGCTGGTGAATTTGGTACACAGACAGAAGCCAAGCTGGTGAATTTGGCACACAAACAGAAGCCAAGCTGGTGAATTTGGCACACAAACAGAAGACTGGATCAGTCGTTGCTGGAGGTTCACGTGCCTATCTTTAAGTATCACGGGAGGAGTGCAGGAATCAAAAGATAGGAGAAACAAACAAGCTGTTGGTGAATATAAGACAACCTGTTCTTGTCTCAGCATTCGCTGATCATTGTTTGTTCTCAAAGGGTGAAAGCGATAGCAGTGTTATAACTGAGCAATCAGCATGGCTCTATTAGTCTATTTCTTCCTAGTAGTAAAGCAACCAGAATGGGTTAATCCGTTAGTTTGGCTGCTCGCTGACAAATTGACGAGATGCTAAGCTGTTCTTGGACGATCTACTATGTCGTGCACAACATTTGCTGGACTCGTCCAGTTGATGGTTTTCAAGTGCTTTGGGTGTCCTTGATTTGCAAGAAGAATCAAAATGACAATAGAGTCCGATGAGATCAGGTTGCTCTATCTGTCATCCGAAACCAAACAGTGTGATGCCGCTTCTTAGGTATGGATTGATGTTCTTATCCATTTTTTATTATAAGTAATGTTTCATAAAGAAAACTACATGAACATATATAATGTCAAATAAATACACTATTAAACTATATTTCACTGAAGTGGAAATGCACAACACAGAGAAATCACGACGGATATAAATATTACAAGACAAGCAAGAACTATGGACATGAAATCAAATAAGCTAATGCTAAATCAAGGGTGTATTTTAGTAAATGCACTGAAGAAAGAAGGGTCAGAAAATAACTTAAGCACTCCATATCTTGCTGAAAATTGTTTGCAATCTGTTAGTGGCTAGCTTCTTAACGACCTTTTTCGCATCGAAGTCGCCGGTATCTGCTAGTTCTTTCAGGCTGGTGAAATGCTCTGATGATATAATCTTCTTCCTGCCACTGCTGGTCTCTGCCAAGGACGAGATGGCAGAAATGATCAAGTCCTTAGCTACCAACTTGCCCTCAGCTGGATCAAGCAATTGCAACAGCATGTTCAGATTGTCGCCGTCTTGGATGAAAATTGCACGGTTCGGATGAAGCAACAGCAAGCTGGAAAGCACTTGAGCTGCCATTTCACGAACTCGGCATGATTTTGCTCCAAGCAAGCTTGCCAGGGCACTCAGGTACCCTGCTCTGCCCATCATCCTGTTGTACTCTTCAGAAACTTCAGACAAATGCCTCAGAATTTTGAGTGTGAGCTCAAGAACAGTGTAATCGCCATTGTTGAGGTAGAAGAGAAGCCAGCCAAGGACATCTGAGCTGATGAGATCATCAATGGAGTTCGCGGAGGAGAAGCAGAAGAACCATATGGCTGCGAGAGCAACCTCCCTGGCCTTATAGGAGTAAGGCAGGTCAGGGTATATCAGCTGGAGCAGTGACTGGATCACGCCCATGCCGACTGCTTCTTCCCGGACGTCGGCGTCGTCCAGAGCCATGGCATGGAGCAGCTCGACGGCGCCGAGCTTGCGGGCCTCTTCCTTCTTCTGGGACAGCTTCACAAGCTCGGTGACCGCCCCTTGCTCCACCATGAACATCTTCACCTCCTCCACCCGGCTAAGGTTCCTCAGCAAGGCGAACGACGAGCTGACCAGCTTGCCGCTGCTGCCGCCGTCGGCACAGGCGTGGAGCAGCGTGGTGAGGCCGCCGTGCGCGCACACGGCCCACACGTTTTCGGAGTTCTCCGTCAGCTCACGCAGCGTCTGCGCTGCCCTCTCCTTGGCCAGCGCGGTGGTGATGGCTTCGTCCTCCAGCAGCTGGACGAGCGGCGCGATGACGCCTGCCTTGACCATCATCCCCCTGTAGCAGTCGAGGCTGGCGACCATGGCGACGGCGCCGGCGGCCTCCTCCTGGAGGCGCGCGTCTCTCGACTCGAGGAAGCCGGTGAGCAAGGCGATGCCGTCGTCGATGTCAAGCGCGACGATCTTGACGCAGACCTCGTCTTCTGACATGAGCTCTCTAATGGTGGCCAACGCTTGGTTTCTCTGCACAGAGCCGCCAATCCTGATCCTGGAGAAGAGATCTCTCAGGTAGAACATCTTCTCGCCGGCGCCGGCGTCGGCGCCGGGCCTCACAGTCACAATGGCCTGCGACGGCGACGGCATGCCGGAGGAAGCCATCTCCTTGAGCTGTTTCATGTGCGCGTCAAGCTTGGAGCTCAGGTTGTCCAGGTCGCTCCTCAGCCGAAGCCGCCCACTCTTGTACGGCCCATCGCTGCACTGCGAAGCCACAGCTTGGATGCTCCTCACCGTCTCAGAAGCCGATTCCAGAAGCTGAACCAGCACCGGATGCTGCTCCCCATCGTCGTCGTCGACGCCGGCGCCGAAGCCGACGCTGCTACAGAGTGAATTCAAGCCAGAGCATAGCTGCTGGAGCTTGTCCTTGATGGATCGCCACTTCGCCGGGAACTGTGGGATGGAGCAGGTCAGTGAGGAGGATGACATTGCCAAGCACTTGAGTATCTTGAGTGCTTCTGCTTCACAATGGCTTCCTGCTGGTGCTTCTGCTTCTGCTTCTGCTGCTTCTGCTGCTGCTGCTGCTGCTGCTTCTCCCATATCTGCTGCACCTGCACTGTGTCACAAACCAAACAACAACAATTCACACACACTGCCTGCCTATGTAGTAGTAGCATCCATCTTCTTGGGGTTGGGAGTTGCAACTGCTAATACTGCTGGTGCTGTGAGGAGTTGGGACCTGGAAGTATTAATGATGGTGTTGATGCAACTATGTGACAAATGTTGGTTTTGTTTTGTACCTGTACTAGTAAGTAGCCCTTGCATGTATGCACAGTCTTTAAGGGTAGATGGGTAGCCTGCAAATTGGTGATTCATGCATGCATCTTACCATCCCTTGATCTGTCCTCTAGCTAGTTACCCCTGCACTGTATGGTTTCTAATTCTTCCACTGGAATGGAATCTGTCCTCTTCAGATTGTTTCTTTATGCAAACTAATCCCAACTATTAATTTTTCTATTACCTAGTATTAGCACAGCAGCAGCACCAGCACAATTGCTGCAATGAGAGATTGAGACTTGGAGAGTACAGATGAGTGGAGAATGCTTGGCTGTATTTACTCATCATCTCCTTGGGATGAGAGCAACAGGCTACAGCTGAGTTGATGATTATGCAGTGCTCATTATGAATTGTGCAGCCATCATCAAGTGTACCTTTCCCCTGAGTAAAATGACAGCAAAAGCTTTACGCTTGCTTCTCTCTTTTCCTGCTGGTGTCCATCAGCCGTGCTCTGCTGCTCTGCTGCTGCTGCTGCTGTGCTGCACTGCACCTAACCAGAGCCGTAGCTCCGTATGATACTTCAAGGTAAAGCCACAGTACAGCAACAACAGCTCACTCTATACTGCTAGTTAGTTTGCTCCTACCGATTTAAGGAAAGAGATCAGTCGAGAAAACAAAAAGGTTGTGTGAATCATGTAATCTGCAAAAGTAGACTGATACAAGATTTAATCAGTGGAGGCAAATCATTTCTGAACTTGTGATCAATTGCGTGTGTGCGTATCTAGTAAGTTGTGTTAAGAACCCTTGGACTTTAAGTTTCTTGGAGATTTGATTTCGTGAGATAATCTGGAATGGATTAGTTTTAGGTAGCCAGGAGACAGGCATTCATTCCAACGTGTAATTGCACTGTGTGCACGGCAACTGCCATGAAACATACATGAGAACGTTGTATGCGACAGTACGTCGCGAGTACTAAACATAATATCATGGAAAGCCAAAAAATCAAAGGTTGGTGCCAACATTTGTTCTGCTATTCATTCATAGATTTTTTTTTGAAAAAAAAAACTTCTTGACATCTTTTTGTCCCAGTTCAGTTCAGAAAGAATCTTGAGAATTACAGCATCCACAATTGAAGGGCTGTAAATTACAAAGAAAAAACATACTGTAATATTACAATTGATACATCTGGTACCAAAAATAGGCTTGTATTTTCACCTACGCTGATAAGCATCATAACGTAAGCACACATAGGGATCTCTTACTATGCGATTCCAAGAAAAATTCAGCTTAAAAAAGAGAAAGGGACAGACAAGCCTAGTACAATTAGGCCAGCTCCAACTCATCTCTTGGAGATTGGAGAGGTTTCTGACAGAAAAAAAACGGATTTTTTCTGTAATCAAACGCTCTGTGACAGGAAACGACGTTAAGTATAACATCGATGCTTCGATGAAGCATCTATTTAAGCACTCTGTGATCGGGCACGTTGGAGCTGGACTTAGAGATCGATCTTTATGCTTGTCTTTATAATCTCATTAAAATTTAATGAAGTTTTTAAGGTTATATTTGATCACATAAACACACTCTTACGTGTGATGGAAACGGCAGGGTGAGTCAAGCAGGGACCACTGGCAGACTTGCTCAGTGCCGTACAGAGGCAGAGGGGCAGGGCACCACATCTACTCGTATTCGACATTTCGACCGGCAAGAGGAGGACCATACGTACACGAGCGTGCGTACCACGCGACGTACGTTTTCCGTTGAGGCAGACACGCTGTGATTGCTGCTACTTTCAGCCTGTTAGGGATTACTCTTACTGACAGTCAAAGCGGGAGTATTTTTCACTGTTTTTGAAGGTCATAGGCGTGTTTTAAGATATGATACGAGAATTTTTTATCAGATCACCTATAATATTATTTTCGTCTAAGCACATTTAATATTAGAATCTAAACACATTTAATATCAGAATTCTAATAAGATTTATTATCAGCTAACTCACAGCTCACGTGTATTTTACTCTTTTTCACTGTTTTCGCCAACCCATCGTGCATAGGAACCGTGGCTGTCAGAATTCAGATGCAGTGTGAAGTGACAACTAGAGTGACAACTTCATTGTACAAAAAAGACTTGTAATAGATACCATCTTCAATTTTTTTATATAAACTGAAGTGACATTTATTGTACATATTCATTCGGCCTTATATTACTATATAAAAAATTTATACTTATCTATGGTATTATGGACAAAGTTTCATACTCATATGCATGGATTGTCGATACTCAAGTAAAAATATAATAGTGTAAACAAATTCTATAACACTAAACTATGTAACTATATAAATTTGTAAATATATAACAGATACAGATATACATATAGAGTGGTGCAGAAGACTAAATTATATCTGTACATACTAGATATACATACATGGATTTATGAGTTCATATTCCATACCCACAACCCCCATAAGTATGGTTTTTAAAGAAAATTTGGTGATTTGCCATCCTTAAAAAAGTAATTTTGATTGTTTGTCATTTTAAACTCAATGATTCTATGTCATTCACAAGTGACAAATAATCAAATAAAATTATTTTTAGCGACAAATCATCAAATCTCCTAACCATTGTCATTACTAACCATAGTAGATAGTGATGTTGCAGTGGGGAGCAAATACCACTAAAGCAGACATACAAGGATATGAACTGCAGGACAATGGACAAAATAGCTCTGCGGCTCTGCCAACACATCAATTATTCAACAGTAGTATGCTAAAAAAATCATCCAACAATATTCCCTGTACAGAAAGGTGTGCCAAATCAGCATTTGGCAGCGCTAAATCCGGCTTGAATCCCTGCCAAATATGAACCTTCGAGTCCAGTCAGACACTACCAGTACCCTTGTGCGCCAACTCACTTGCTTGCTGGATAGGATGGAAAGAAACACTATCAGGACAGAAGATGCAGATAAACGACTTGTAAGCCCAGAGGCATGATTGATGATTCAAAATATGAGGCTCTGAATGTACTAGAGACTAGAGAGTAGCAGCAAAAGCCAAAATGAGAGGTCATGGTTGATTTCTTCAGACACATGGTACAGGTTGGCATTGCTAAGGAAGAAAAGAGATTTAAGAATTTGTCACTTTTAAGAAGTGACTTTGCATTTTTGCCATCCGAGTCCACTATCATTGACTCAGATGGTCTCACATGTCAGTCTCAAAAGTGACATTATAATCAAAGTACACATCTTAAGAGTAGCAAATTATCAATTTTTTCTTGCTAAGGAGATTTAAGAATTTGTCACTTTTAAGAAGTGACTTTGCATTTTTGTCATACGGACTCACTATCATTGACTCAGATGACCCCACATGTCAGTCTCAGAAGTGACATCATAATCAAAGTGCACATCTTAAAAGTGACAAATTATCAATTTTTTCTTGCTAAGGAGAGCATGTTCTTCTTACCTTGCATATACAGAGTACCACAGCCACTGGGTGCTGTGGCCCATGGAAACCCAATCGCCTGGGAGTTCTGCAGCAGCTTGCTCTCCACCCAAGGGTGCAAATTGCCCGAGATGCTTGTATCTTGAATACCAGGGAATGGAAATGTGAGCAAGAATAAGTATAGAAACAAAGCTAATGATACAATGAAACTTGGTTAAACCGGCATATATTGACAAATTCTATAAAGAGCATATCTAGTGCAGACAAACTGGGTAGAAGAAGTATGCAGGATTGTAGGTATAATGATATAGTTTACTGGAATGGGCGGAAATAGTGCCGTCCTGATCCTGTCATGCGCAATGGACCTTCTGGATGTTCTTTGCATTGGTCCATCTTGTTGAAACATTCAGCAAGATAGTTTCCTTGTTGGGCAGCAACCTGGAAAATGTTCAAGAAATACGAAGTATTCACACATGCAAGTCCATTTTCCACAAAATAATACCATTGAATGATAATTACATATGGAGATAGAGGTAACCTGAGCTGTTGCTGGAACACTTTTAACTTGGGAATCCACGTGAGACAGAGCTTTTTTGAACTCCTCTATGTCAACCACCATTGCTTCCTTGTGAGAATCACCTACGGCATCTTTTATCAAGTCCCTTATGTCAATCATGTGCATACTTTTCATATAGAGTTCTACTTGTGGGTATCTTATACAAATATCTTCAAGAACATCATTTATTTCTTTCAGTGTTAGAGTGCCGGAATTGTCTTTATCTGCCATTTTAAATATTATTGAAATGTCCTCCTGAAAGAATAGGAATAATTAAGTCAGAGAATTGACGAAATGTGAACCGAAATGCAGCCAATTTAGATGTTCACTGTGCTTGTTTATTAGAAAAAATATAAACTTCACACTGCTTAAATAGTTAAATGTATCTTGCAACAAATCTGTATATCCACAAAGAATTTTATACTTACTAGCTTCCTAGTGCAGATGTGTGACTAACATGCTGATACAAGCTATGAAGTTTGAAAGTAAGAACTATTGTCATATAAAATGTACGAAATACCTTGCACATACCATTATTTTCCTTTGATCTATTGAAGCACAGTCACCAATTGCATAGATACTATCACACTCATGAACTCTTAACCATTCATTAGTTGCTAAGACACGCCGATTAGTCTGTTAAAGGAGATAACATTAGATAAGATACTTCAACAATAAATGCTGGAAGTTGAACATGATTGGGTAGGCTAGTTAGGGAGCCTTGTTTAAATTTAACAACCTGACCAATCTGATGCATGAAGTCCATAATGACTGGACGAGTACCAATACCAGCAGACCAAACAGCCATCCCATATGGTATCGATATTTCACCAGCTGATTTGCTCTTCATCGTAATTAGATCATCAGTGACTTTTACCACTCTGAAACCTGTACTAACCTCAATGCCGTCTCTCTGGAACTTTGTTTCCGCAAATGAAGCTATCCTTTGGTCAAACCTGCATTAAAAAACAGCACATGGATGGTGCCAATGTTCAAACCATAAAACACTGTTGTTTCCAAACAATTTTAAATGCCTGGCTATAAAGGAACCATCAGTGGACTATTTCCCCGAAGCTACCATAATTTTGTAAGAAAACAGATCCAACTACTCTACTTAGAAGACTAAACTGTTTCTGCAAACATAGCGAAGACCAGAATCATATTCACGGTATCCCAGGAGAAATTGAAAACTATCCCAGGTAATGACTTTCCAAATCCACTGGAAACCTTGGAACATGTTGTCCAGCAGTAATCATCAATATATGAGATAAGAGTGTAACCATGAAATCCTAGCATTTTAGTCTTTGGGAGATTTGTACTTGTCCCAAAACATACCCTGATAGCAATTACTACTTGTCTACTTCTTTGTATGCACTATCCAGCCACAGCTAATACCGGTCACTGTAACAATACTATCTGATATGTTAATAGTGCCTTACATATTCAATATATGTTCTCCGGACTGAATTATTGATATCTTTACAAAATCTTGAATTGCAGGATATAGCTTCACCAGATCTTCGACAAGAAAATCATGCAACTCTGCAGCAAATTCAACCCCAGTAGGCCCACCACCAATTATTACAAAGTGAAGGATCTTCCTTTTCTCCTCTTCACTAATGTAAGGTAGTGAAGCCTTTTCAAAGCAGTCTACCACGTTCCTCCTGATCTTTTGAGCATCCTCTACTTCCTGACTTTTACAATGCAAAGCTGTAAGTATATGATACAGCAAGTAGTTCCGTGAATGTAATTACAAGATAATGAACACTTATTCTGCACTAAGGGAAAATTAAGAAAATGAAACTACCTCACAAACTTATCCTCCAAGGAATGTTAAAACATGTCTAGAAAAACACATTAAGCACCATTGGATAGCTAGAGCAATGAAATTGTTTTATGTAGAGAAGAAACTCAAGTAAAAATAACAACACATTATGCATGTTTTGATGGTTAACCGATCATAATTTTTTGTGCAAAGGTGTAAAAGGACAGTGTTTTTTTACAAAATAATGTGAGAAAGAAACCAAGAGCATCTTTATTTAACACAAGTAGACAATTAAGCTAACAGCTGCATGATCCAGATGACACTGAAGTCCATTCCAAATGCAGGCACGGTACATTCCGCCAAATACTTAAATAGGAGCAAAGTATTAAATCTTGTGATCACAACTTGACAGATTATGCCATGCAATGAGACATGTAGGTTGCTCTAAGATGATTAGGGCCACTTTGGCAGATAGGAATTTCGTACAGAAAAGTTAGATTCCCATCAGAATCACAAAAAAACTCCCACATTCCAAAAAAAAGAGCTGTAGTTTTGAAGCTGGACTGTTTTGTGAAACATAAAGTAGAAATTCTCTTGTGAGACAAAAAGTGGAATTTGGCATAGGGTTACATGATATTTGTAGTAGTACTCAAGACCTCAGGATATTGTAGGCAAGTTAAACATATTATTTCAAACAAATCATCACAAGGAACATGTTTTTTTCAATAAAAGGATAGACATCCAAATTCAAGCCTTTAAAGGACCTGAACCTAGGGGACGCGAGGCTCGGGCATAAACCCACACATTTCACCAACTAAGCTAGGCTCAGTTCCTAAAACAGACTACTTAGGGTTGGATACTTGGATTGTTGGAATATGAAACACCATAGAACATGGAAGGCTATTGGATGTAGTACATGATTTTACCTTCAAAAAGTAGCAATGCTCCATCACACCAGGAGTGTTGAATGAATTTACTGTAGCCCCGAGTGCAACAACTAAGTAATCATAGTCAATCATAAAATCACCATTCCCATCTAAATTAGTTCCAACAGCAGAACGGCAATGGACAGCCTTCTTCGATGCATCAATCTTGAAACACTCAGCTTCATAAAATGCAACATCTTTCTTTTTCTACAAAAAAAAGAGAGACACGGTATGTGTATTACTCCTCAGCCTGCACAGCTGAAATAACAGGCAGCCAAATTAACATAGATCAAAAGTCAAAACACAACGACGCTGGACATATTTTATTATAGCTAAATGTACAGAAAATAACATTGATTGCCTGAACAAGTACCTTGTCAAACATTCTTCGTATCGGTTCAACAATGCTGCGTGCTTCAACAGTCCCACATGTCACACTTGGAAGCAAAGGTGTAAACGCAAAGTAATTTCGGGGCGATATGACTTTCACTTCATACTTGGAGCAGTCAAGATTTTTGAGGAAAGACGTCCCAGCCCAGCCAGTCCCAAGAACCACCACCTTCTTCTTGGGAGCTTTCTGAGATGGTTCTGAAGCATTTTCTGCAGCAGAATCAGCATACGCCACAAGGCCTCCACCACTGCAGAGCCAATACACAAATTACAAGTTTTGCAAATGCAGCCAAGATACACATCTAGGTTCTCGAATCTTGGGACCAAAGTACCAAACATACAGATAAACTCATAAAAGGGGAACTCTTTTATCTAGTAGAGTATATAGTTGATAAGTCTCAAAGAACCGGGATCCCTCCAAGAACAGAGAAAAACCTCAAAATCTACTGTTATATAACATCAGATAGAGTTGTAGACCATACAAGAAAGCAGCTATTAAAACTGAAAGGAAGGGGGAAAGGGGGCAAAGTAGACGAAAGATAACCCAGAAAAAAACAAAGCTTTAGACGATTTCTTGGCGAAAAGAGAAGGTTAAGGCTGCACCTGGCTGCTGTAAGAAGAAGTGCAGCGGTGGAGACGCTGGGGTGCTCGATCCTGATCCCGCCCAAGAACCGAGCCGCAGCACGGGAGGTGAAGAAGAAGAACCCCATCCTCCTCCTCCTCCTCCTCCTCTCTCTCTCTCTCTACCTTTCAGCTCAATCTAATAAAATCTCAAGTCGTGATCAGCAGAGACAGGCAGAAATGAAGGAAAGCGATGAGCAGAAATCGAAAGGCAGCCTACCTGTACCTGCTGCGCAAAGCTCAGTTGCTCTTGCTCCCATCCCTGCCTTCACGGGCATTGGGGCAGCTCTTCGCTTTCTGAACTAATCAATGATTTAACCAGCTATCTTCTTGGGGCGGCAGCTGATATTCTTTCTATTGGAGACAGTGGTAGGTCAGAATGGAACATGGCAGCAATTCGAGATCTGATCCACCGGTGCTCCCCATCCACACGTGCCCAATTTTCTTCTTCTCTTTCTTTACATGGCCAGACCAGCAAAGCACCAATTGGTGATTAATTTGATTATTTGAGTCACTTGATCTGACACCTAACCCGGCAAAGCTAACACAATGCTTATCTGTTGCGCTGCCAATTCCGCAATTCGTTCTCTCGGGAGAATAAACTGCTAATGCTTACAGTAGGTACAAAAAATAGCAATCGGTAAACATGACCCGGAGAAATCTCATCGGACTATTTTTCTTTCCCACGGTTAAAAAATCCCTAGTATCTCCGACTGAGAATTCCTTCTCGCGGGGAATCAGAAAACGATCTCCATTGACATCTCTAGACCACACGTGTCCAGATAGAATAATAATTAGAGTAGTGCAAAAATATACTACAACTACATTAACTATTATTAACTAATCATTTAAAAAATTTACACAACATTTTATTGAAAATTCCATTTGAGTAAGAAACTAGGCTTGAGGCTTAAACCATGACTACCTTGAGGCCTGTCTCCGCCATAAGCATATTAATAATCAAGTTCAAGACAACTGACAATCGTATCTCAATTGTCCGTGCAGTAACAAAATTGATAGAGTCTTCATTTAAAATTTGAATCATGATTCATGAGAGCCACAACAAACACTGTTCAAAATGCTTACTATCAACATTCCAGACGTATCATGATTCATGAGAGCCACAACAAACACTGTTTAAAAGGCTTACTATCAACACTGACAATTAACATGTGCACACCTAGGGGCGGAGCCAAAGGTTGGGGTGGGGGTTCCTACGAACCCCTTGCAAAAAAAAATAGTTATTATTGTTAATTTTTCACCTTTTGTGCACCTCCTCAGATTTAATTCGGTGTACTGTTTAAAGCAGTGCACCCCTTTAGTTTTACTCTAGCTCCGCCACTGTGCACACCAACAGAATATCACATTTTATTTAAGTTCCAGTGGTCTACTTATGACAAATTATCTAACTATGGATTAACAGAAATATAAAATGTAGGAAATAAGTTAGCCCATAGATCATATTCAAAATAAGTACAACTACACAAGGACATGCAGTACATCGGAATTCACTGGTAATTTAATGCAGCTTGAACCTAAGGTTGTTAGCTGTGGAGAGCAGGACTAAGTCCCTCTCCTCCCCACATGCACAACGGTCATGTGCATGCGCCTAACCCACCTAGCGTATTGATTGGGAGCGACCAAATAAAAATATATTAGAGGCTTTCCATTGCGCGGCACTATAAAGGGAGAGGCTAGAGTTCTCTTCCAAAACCCTAAGTTCCAACCGATCTAAGTTGGTAGTGCCGAAGTAACGGAAAGACATCCTAACTCTTCCTCGCTACCATCACCGGACCTCGACGCCACGACTCGGCCACGGCGTAGAGAGGTACACAACCCCTAAGTAACCTAAGCACCCGGTATTGGTATATCCCTAGCGATACTTAGTCCTCGTTTTCTATCAAAGGTAACAAACCAGAACTATAAGATGACGAACATCGGTCGTGGCTAACACAGAGAGACAGTGCAAATGTAGGACTATAATTCAGTTTTTTCGCACAGTACAAATGAATTACGAAAGATGAATCGGAACTGGTTCAATGCATGGCAATACCATTTCAGATATAACAGGTATATAATGCGAATGGTAACACCAAAAGAAAGTAAGCAGGCATTGGATATCATGCATGCCAGATTCTTGGGTGATAGTAGAATCGAAGCAAACTGAAGGTGCAAATTCCGTACGTTTTGTATACCATCGATTAGCATGTCCAAATGATGGTCAGTTCTCTGATATTACAAGCTATAGGGGCCATAGCTCTGAACTAAAGCTAGGGTGACATCTCTGAATGAAATGGCTTGGTTGAACTTGAACCATCCTCAAACTGACGGAGAATTATAATGTCATTCGCAAAAGCCTCTCTGATGGGAGAAAGGTCTTCTTGTTCGATACCAGACACATTCAACGGAACCGCACTGGGAGAAACAAGTTGCAGTGTACGGATGTTTCTAGCATTCCTCAACAAAAAAATCAAAAGCTGCACCTTAATGCGGTGCCAGTTGAAGTTCATGATCCTTACCACCGTAAGGTTATCTAAGCCATCCTCCAGCCACTCTTCCGTCACCCTGTCAAGGAGATTCTCTTGAAAGGGCTCATGTCCGAATTTTGGGAACTGCAAACAAGGAGAGTAAACGATCAGGAGGAATGTGATGAAATCAATAAGAACACACATTCAGATTCATCAGATGCAACAAAACGGGAAACAACTACTAACTACTAAGCAATGCAATTCAGAAAGGATTACAGGGTATTAACAACCTGCACAAAGAGCCTGGACAGATTTGGGCAGCGGAAAATCTTGAGGAAAAGATAGATGCTAGAAAGGTTCTCGGCCTTCATTTCAAACATGAGCAACCGTAGCTCTGTCAAACGCGGAAGGTTGACAGACTTATGAATCCTGGAACTTTCTCGGTGATCTTTGCTGAAATTTATAGTCTAAATGGAAATATACATAATCAGACTATCCATGAGTCCACTAAATGATATCAAGGCAAAGCAAAACAGAAACAATTATATCAAACAGAAAAAAGCATACTCGGAGGGCATTGCTGCAAATGGTGAAGTTGGTGATGTTGATTGCGATAGTTTCATTGGATAAATACACTGCGGTGTTTTCGACCCATTGATCGAATAGCTTGGGAAGTATCAGGCCACTGTACTGGTAGGAGAGGTAAAGGTTGGTGCACGAGGCAGGTGGCAGATTGAAGGGCGACGGGAGGAAGCGTCCACTGTAGCAGATGGAGCGGAGGCTAGATACCAGTAGGACGTTCACCATGGTGACACCGTCGCAATCCGCGATGGTGAGACTAGTCAGGTTCGGCCCCCTCGACGTGATGGCGATGGCGTCGAGCCGAGAGCACTTGCGAAGGTCCAGAACGCGGAGGCTGGGGCAGAGCGCGAGTATTATATCGAAAATTCTGGTGCTGACGGTGACGGAGTGGAGGTAGATTGCCGCGAGCTCAGGGAAGGGCCGGGCGTCCATGAAGTATAGGTTGGACATGGTGGTGGCGCAGAGCGAGAGGCGCGCGAGGTTGCGGCTCAAAAGCGGGAAGTGCAATCTCAGGGGCCTAGTAGGGCTCCTGTTGCTCAGGTCGATGTGGAGGTTCTCGACGGCGCAGTCAGCGGTACACCTGAGGATGACCCTGAATTGCTCAATCTGCACGGTAGTGGTGTGGATGACGACAGAGAGGTACTCGATAAGGCGGCGCTGCCTCGCTAGGTCCTGCATCTCCTCGACAACCGCGCTCGGGGAAGGATGGACGCGGGGGAGGATCTCGTACTTGCAGGACATCTTCTGCCGCCGCTCCTTCCAGCAGTTGCGCCACCTCTTGCAGACCACCTGCGTCCGGATGCCGTACCTTAACGGGAGGCGGCTGACGATTTCCCGAAGCATGTCATCCGGAAGCAGTGAGATGAGGTCCTCCTCTTCCGGTTCGCCTTCCCCGTCTTGTCCGTCCGTCCGCCGCCTCTTCACGCCGGAGCCACGGTCGGATTCGAGCGCGTCCGCCATTTCCTCCTTCCGCCCCTCTGGCCATTTGCTGAGGGGAAATTTACAATTTGCCCCTTCTAATATAGAAACAGGCAAACACCGAACAATGGCTCCTATAACCATATTTCTTTTTTCTTTTTTCCTTTCTTTTTTCTAAAAAGGATTTATAAATCGGTCGTTTCACATATATTTTTAAGAAAAAATATGATAATATTTTTGTAGCTTTGTATGGCTAATTGTTGCCTTTAGGGGCAAATGATCAATTTGGATGAAACAAGGGGCAAATCTTGATAATTGCATGAAAGTTGGGGGTAAAATTGCAAAAATAGCTGAATCCCGCTTTTCTTGTTAAAGATAGAAATGGTACGCGAAACCGATTGGTTTTTACTCAATTAGGTTATATATGGGTTAAATTGTTTAGTTGTGAGTGTAAATAAATCCCGACGGGTATGTAAATAAGGATAAGGTTTTATACTATCCATACCTATCATCCTATAGATATCTGTCATCCAATGAACTATTTATTTGTAACTTAATTCATTAAAAAAACCGTAAGTTTACTTCTATCTTTTCGAAACTAGTAGTGTATATGTGCTAACGCTTCGATAAAAATCAAAAATATAATTTCTTCACTTGCAGCGTGAAATAGGATAACCAACGGCCGAGATTTACTCAAAAGCGAATGAATGACTGAGATTTATCCGATGGTAGAAATAACAATACATAAATAAAAATACATATATAAATTTTCATGAAAACATTTCTAATCTGCACTAAGCTAAAGATTAGAAATTTAGAAATTTCAGAAACTTTTTTTTGAAAGGTAGGAGATTCGCACTTGCATTAATAAGACGGAGAGAAAAAACATAAAGGAGAAGCCCCACTGGCTCTCCAAAAACAGAAACAGAGCAAAAACATTAGAGCGGGAAAAAAAGAGAAAGGGTGGAGGGGAGAAGGATCTAAGTCACAATTGTGAGAAAACTTGGCGCTAGAGGAAGATATCTTGGAGAATTTGATGGAGAATTTGGGTTGCTGAGGACGATGTGCCTTGGAAAATGCGGCGATTACACTTCTTCCATATGTTCCAGATGACATAGACGAAGGTTCCGTTTAAAGCTCATCTCTAAGAAGAAGGAGTAGCAAGAGAGGGTCCGCCAGTGAACATCCATTGAAGTCACCGTGGAGGTAAGATAGAGAGTCGGATAGTTTTGCCACACGGAGACAAGAAACCAAACTTTTTTGGCGAAAACACAGTTGAACAAGATATGGACAACAGTTTCATTCTCTCGGTCGCAGATGCAGGGCTGCCGGTAAGGCCAGCCTCTTTTGAACGGGGCTAATCGGAGCTAAAACGAATTTTCTAAAATTACTTGAATATTCTATTTTCTATTGAAAATGCACTATTTACCGTTGTTCAAACGGGCTTTTTATTTTTCAGAAAATACAATGGGTTACTGTGCAAATGGGCTAGCATTTTTTGGCCTAGAGTGGGTTGTCATAATAAGATAGATTACTCTTCGCTAGTCATTGCTTCTCTCCTAACACTTAGCCCCAGATCCTATGATGGCCAACGACACGTGCCTCCAATCCTCCTCACTCCTTAATCTAGACTTTAGAGTTCCGGATATAAGACACGTGACACTGACGGCTCAGTTCAGTGGCCAATGACATTGCCGCTCGCTCAGGCTCTAATGTCGGCCATTGCTAGTGCTCAACCGTCTTCACGCTCTACGCTCTACGCTCTAATGCTAATGCCGCTAATGCTCCACCGCCTCTACTATACGCAAGTGCAAGTGTAAGGTATATTTTACCTAACGTTTGGTGTATCCCATTGGAAAGCAGCCGCGGCGTTACGCTGCCATATAGGGCAGTTGGCATCAACTGGCCCATTCTAGGCCCACTAAGGCCCATATGTTTGGGCCTGATACGATCACGTGTGGTATGCAGCATGCCAGGGAGAACCGTTCCTCTATTGTGGGAGCAACGGACATACGTCACAGTTAGATGATTTGATCATATACTGAAATGAAACCAAATTTAAATTTGGTTATTAAGAAGAATTTGAACAGCAAGAACGACAAGCAGAAACATTTCACAATTTCACAATCTGTAGTTATCAGTAAATAATAATCAGATGTACAATGGAAACATGCCCCATCAGTCTGCTAATTTATCTTCAGATCGAGAAGTAAGAAATAAAATTTTCATCTATACTCGGAGGATACACATTTCGCTTCTAACATAGCGGCAAAAGACAAAAAAGGAACTAGTTCGTTGAGATCTGGTCTGCGGAGTAGTGGATGTGGATTTCCTGAGCGTGGAGATTAGGATGTCGGGCTTAGGGCCTGTTTGGGAGTCCACAATCCTGGCCCATTCCCTGGGGATAGATCGGGATTGTGGGCTCCCAAACCAGCCCTTAGTCGTGCAATTTTCCTCGATTTTGATCTGTTCTCGACGTGGATCAGCTTGGCTACACAGTACGCTTGTGTATTTGAGGAAGGTAGAGCTGGGACTTGGGTCGGATTTTTTTGGGCTGGCCCAAAGCACGTAGGCCCGGTCCACGCAAAGCACAGCCTGGTACAACCCACGAATGGGCCGAGCCGGCACGACCTGTACAAGGGCCGGACTTGGGCCTGTAGGTTAGGCCCGGTGGGCGGCCCGAGTACGGCCCTTAAAGTGGGCCGTGCTTGGGCCGGCCCGGCCCAGAAAAGCCCATGGGTAAATAATTCATATGCGTCCACGGAGACATGTTATTAAAAATTAAAAAAGTCTACAAATTACTATTTTAATATACCTTGCTCTATATCATGTATAAGACAAATCAAAATTTGAGTCATTCATGTAAAGGACAAATCAAAATGAAAATATATATGCTCAAGAGAAAAGAAAGTAATATTAATGAACTAGTATCATGTGTAAATTATTAATGAAATTCATTTTCCCTTATTTTTTGGGTTATTTTATTATTTTATGTGAACTAGAATTTTCATTATTCAAAGATAAATTAAATAAATATTTTCATAACCCTAGTAAAAGACTCTCTAATAATGTTACAAACTTAGGGCCGTTTTTGGGCCGACCCGGCCCATCCAGGCCCGACGTGCTTTGGACCACGCCTAGGCTTGACTAACACTACTTTGAGCCGGCCCAGCCTGACCCTTAAATTTATTGGGCCAAAACGGTCCGACCCATTTTAGGTTCTGGCCCAAAAGACCCGGGCCAGCCCGGCCTAGCACAGCCCATCTCCCAGCTCTAGAGGAAGGCATTGAAGTGGACGATCTTAGTCGTGCTGTAGTCAACGCCCAACGGTGAGGGAGAAGCGGAGGAGTCGGCGTTGTCGGCCGCGTTGCTCCAGCTTGACCAACTGCAGCGACGAATCGCTGGAGTCGATCGAGTGTGCAGTCGATGACCACGCGCGACCAGTACTTGCTGCAGAGATTTCACCAGTTGAGAGCGAAGCCATGTGGACGACAGACTTGGACGGGAGTCGGGAGGAAGGCAGGAAGCTCAGATGCGCAGCCGTTCCATCTCCGGCAGCGCCGAGATGCGGTCCATCTTCGCAGCCTCTCCACACCATCTATCACTCACCTTCGAGGTCGGAAACAGCGCCGGCGCAGGATCGGTGCGCCATCGCGGCAACTCACCGCTGCTTCACCCTCCCGCCAGCCGCCACCACCAATCTACCAACTCTCTCGCCTCTCCCATCTCCGAGAAGGCGAGAAGCCACCGCATCCAATTCGAATTTTGAACGAAACGAGGGGAAGCGCCCAGAAGGCCGGACGTTTTCTACTTTCCTCGCCAGTCTGGGCCTAGATGGGCCACGCCGGCGAGGCGAACGATTCGACCTGGCCATTTCTCCCCTCCGCCTAAGCTGGCCCATGCGCAATGCAAATCTCGAGCCGTCAAACGATCGCCGCCTGCACGGTGGGAGACCCTGGGAGCCGAGGCTGGAGACGCGGCGATTTTTCCGCGGTTCCCTTTTCCCACGCTCGCCTCGCCGGCGCGCGCGCACGGCCGCGGCCCATATAAACCACCCACATAAGCTTGGCGCGTGTTCTCTGGCTCTCGGCTCGCTCGACGTCTCCGAGCCCGAGGAACAGCAGCAGCCAGCCGCGCAAGCTGTGGAGGGAGGCTCCCGCCCGCCCGCCCGAACTCGGTGCCTCGTGATTTCCCATGCGGTTGCTGCCGCGGGCGCGGCCGCTGCGTTCGCGGGTGCGGGGATGGGGCTCGCCGGCGGCGTCCTCGGCTTCGTCGTCGGCCTCCCCATCGGCATCGTCGCCTCCTACCTCGTCTACCTCCGCTTCTTCGCTCCTCGCCGTCTCCAGGTCCGTCGATCGATCGCCGCCTAGCTCCTATCTAGTATTCTACTCAACTGGTCAACTGCCATGCTTTCCATTCCGGTGCTGGATTCGTAGTTCGAACTAATCGATCTCTCGTTCTAATCGTGCTACGGTTTAGTTAATTAGCTTGATTCATTTCTCGTGAGCAATCCGTGTAACCGCGCGTGGTGATGGGTATGCCGTGTAGTGCATTCAAATTTTCAAATTTATTTCCCTTTTCGAAAGAATAAAAAGGGGCTAATTTGTATTAGTTGTTCACTGGTTCGTGATTAATCCGTGCAATCCGGTCACCAACTTAAATGGTTGGAGAAAAATCTGATTCGTACGTGCTTTATTTCTACCTGTAATTTTAGCGTTTTGACGTCCAATATATAAGATAATATTGTATCGATTCTTCTCTTATTTAGGAGGTGTTTGGATGTTTAAATACTATTTTGAAGTATTAAATGTAGACTATTACAAAATCCATTCATAATCGGAGGATTATTCACGAGACAAATCTAATTAGTCTAATTACAATATGATTTGACAATGTGATGCTACAGAAAACATTTGCTAATTATGGATTAATTGAGCTTAAAAAATTCGTCTAACGATTTAGTATCCGATTTTACAATTATTTTTATAATTAGTTCATGTTTAGTACTTCAAATTAATGTTAAAACATCCGATTTGACACGGGCTAAAATTTAGCCCATGATCCAAACACTCCTTAGCGTTGATACTACAGTACAAATCGTGAAGGTTTGTAATAATACCATTAATCTGAATCCTCTCCCCTACGTGGAAACCTGGGCATGGTATTCCAAAGTCCTAGTCTCCCCTGCTGTGTTTTTCCTCTCTGACGACCAAGCACGTCTCTTAATCAGACCAAAGTACGCACTTACTTTCAATTCCAGCTTTGAATAGCTTGCTTGCTGCTTTGCTTGCGTATCCGATTCCAGTTTGCCACACTCCCACCTGACCTGACATATGCTTCCTTAGATCATTTCGACGATTGGTTATTGTGTGCCAGCTAGATAGGGGATTTGATAAGATTGTGTGGTATTGGCGTGGCGTACTGGATGTTTCGCGAGGATTTCTGGTGGAGGAACGGCGATGGGGTTTTCCTGGGATTATTTGGGACAAGTGGATGCTACTGGGGGTACTGAACGAATATGACAAATGTATGAAAACACAAGTTGGCTCTTAAATGCATTTATTTAATGTGCTTTTCCATTGGTGCATATGAATACAGAATTTTGCACAGTGCACAACGCCGTATTTAATTAGCTTAGTATGTGCTCCCTTTTTCGTTATATATTGTAAGTTGTTTGATTTTTTTTCAATGTCAAGCTTCTTCGATTTTGATCAATTTTATAAAAAAAACATCAACAATTATAACATCAAACTAGTTTCATTAAATCCACTATGAAATATGTCTTAATTATGCATTTGTTTAATACTATAGGTGTCAATATGTTTTCTTTAAATTTGGTCAAAGTTGGAAAAGTTTGAGTCAAAAAAGTCAAACAACCTATAATATGAAACGGGCGGAGTATATATTCGTTTTTCTAATGTGGTTAGAATCATTTTAGGCAGGTTATTTGAGACAAAGTTACAGGTGGGCTAGCCAGAACCAGAAGAACATGGTTAGGTGTGACAGAACAAAAATCCAACTTGATCATTTGCTTAATGTATCTAGCTAGTGTACTTTGATGAATCCTTTCTGTTGACACTGACGAAATTAGGATTACTTAACTCATAAGAAAAGGAAGAATCAACTCCACTATCTTAAGTAAAAGAAAAGTCATAACCACCAGTCTTACAGTGACATTATGTGACCAAAGTCAAGTTGGACACCAGCTATTTTGCTTTGCCACCAATGGAGCTGTATACACTTGGCAGCCTGCTGGTGCTGCCTGCCTCTTCAGGTCCAGAAATTTTATATCCTCTTGAACTTCACTCATGTACTAATATCAAGTCAGGTCTAAAATACATTAATATTCAAAATGTTATAAATAAATTTTGGTTTTTTATATCGCCTTTATTATATAATAGATTCCATCATGGCATCATGCCATGGGCTCAGGTATACCCAATAACCATGTATACATATACATACTTAGATCTGGGACTATACATTATTCAAGTTCTTTAAAAACTAAATTATGGAGTACTAAAGCTGTTGAAGTCCAGTGGGATTCGTGTGTTTCTTATACTGATTTAGATTTATATGGTCCATATGCCGTCTTTTTCCTAACACTTGATCTTATCAAGATATCAAATTATCTTTTTCCTAACACTTGATCTTATCAAGATATCAAATTATATGTCTCGTAGCTTTGGATCAAAGTAAATTGCGTGATTGGCCACATACTAGATCATATAGAGAAAACTGTTAGCAATATTTCACATAGGAAATGAGTTTTTTCCCCTGAAACTGCAAGGTGGAATCAACATTTCGTTCTGATTCATTAACGGCATACTTTCTTATGGGCCAACAACTTGCAGTGTCAAACCAAATAGTAAATAGTATATATTTTTTAATCTTAATATTCATACTTGAATTTTTCAGGATCCTGTTATTATACCATTACGCGACATGGATTCTGAGACATTACAGACAACTATACCTGATATTCCGTTATGGGTGAAGAGTCCAGACTATGAACGGGTGGGTATATTTGGTACCCTACGATTTGAACGACTTGTTATTTGTTGCTGCGGTATTATGTTTTCCATACATCAACCTCTGTTTTGTTGTCAACAGTGCAACAAGTCACGAGCATGCATGCTAATATAAGATAATAAGAATATGCGCAATAGAACAATGATGAACATCAATGTAGGATGTTATGGACCCTTTGTAACAAATGGATATTATGTAAGTTTTCTCAAAATAGGTTTAAATTTTTTGTTTGTTTTCAAATGATAGATAGTTATCTAAGTATAACATCAATTTATGGTAATATAACTATCCATGAAAAGAAGGAAATTAGAATTCATCTTCATATATCAACAGTTGATTTGGAAATCTTTTGGTTATCCCCTTCTCAAAGTTTTTTAAACAGCCTTACAGAGAGAAATGCCAGGTGTCAATACCAAATTCGGCAAATGAAACTAGATGGAGTTACGCTGTTGATGATGACAGGTTCCATTATCATAGTCTATTATAGGATCTCATTCCTGTTAGCTTATCAATCTGGTCAAGAAATCCTATAGATATGTTTAAATTGCTAAATAGTTGAGCTCTTGAGGACAGAGTCACATAGATGGGAATGTGTGGGACACTTTGTTTTTATTTGCACATTCTTAGATTTTTCTACACGTCCTAAATGATATGATACATATATTCCTTTTATAAAATACAACATTGAATTTATGAAAGTGATAACTATCCTTTTTTGCAGGTTGACTGGATTAACAAGTTTATTTTTGAGATGTGGCCTTTCCTTGATAAGGTTTTTTTCATTCTCATATGTCCTACATGCCATGCTTCATCATTTGTGTGCTAAGAATTTAATGAAAATCATGACCGGCCTAAATAATTTCAATTGCGTCATTGATCAGGCAATTTGCAACACGATAAGAAGTGCAATAATACCAACATTTGATCAACATGTTGGACAATATGGAATAAAATCAATTGAATTTGGGCGCTTAACACTTGGGGCTCTTCCACCTACATTCCAAGGTCTGTTGATATCTCTAAGAGTACTGATCATCGTTACAACACAAAAATAAATTGTTTTTGTTTCCTTATACAACTCAAGCAATAATTGTAAACAATATAGATTGATACTGATCAAAATCTGTAGCCTGCACTCTGCAGTATGCCCTACACTATCAGTCAACTCTTGCTCAGATTGATTCTGATACTATTCGATATTTAATAAGCAGGAATTAAAGTTTATGAAATGAAAGAAAAAGAACTGGTAATTGAACCTGTGATTCGGTGGGCTAGCATAGCAAATGTAATCGTGAAAGTGAAGGTGCATTTTTTTGAAGTGTCGGTCCAGGTTAGCTTTCCCTTCTCTCATTATACAGAATAGGCTATTAACCCTCTGACATGATCTTACTGTTATTTCAGCTTTTAGATTTACATATAACGATGACACCACGTGTGACTCTGAAGCCTCTTGTGCCAAGCTTTCCCTGCTTTGCAAACTTGTGTGTTTCATTAATGGAGAAGGTATTAATCTGTTTCTTCAATGTTAAACAAACTACTTACTGAAGAAAACTAAATCTCGTTTAACATAAAGCCACATATCGACTTCGGGTTCAAATTGTTGGGTGGAGATGTCATGGCAATACCTGGCTTACATCGGTTTGTCCAGGTAACTTTTTCCTGTTTAATTAACAGATTCTTTCCAGAGTAGACACTGAATTAGAACTTCCATTCTTCCAGACTAGACTCTGGGTAGTTTAATGGTTGCTATCTCATTACTACTTCGATACATTTTCCACACTCTTGTATACCCGATACCATATACTATGTTCTTTGTGGACGACTTAATTATTAGCTTCCTGTTTTTGCTTTCTGACAGGAAAAAATATCAAAGCAAATTGCAAACTTGTATCACTGGCCTAAACATTTACAAATTCCTATTTTGGATGCAACAAGGTGATTGGAAATTATTTACTTGTAGCTTATTTTTTATTTTGTGGTTCCTCATTGGAAATTATTGTGATTTTCCCCAAAATTTGCAAACCAATTTATATATGATAATGCTGCTTCCATCTTGATAATATGCTATTTCGTCTATATTAATTATGTCATAATAGTCCACATGAGCTTTTTGAAAAATATATTGCCAGCATAATTTGGGAATACGATTCTCTCAGGACAAAATGTTAGCATCAAACTGTTAAGCATTACAATCCTTCGGCCTGTTTAAATAGAAAATGCACTTGTACTTGAGTCTTGATCAAAGAAAAAGATGGTGGGAGAAAGACAGCATTATTGTTCCTCGAGTGCAAAAGAAATTATATTGCTAGTGATAGGGCTTCTATAGCTGCAACAAGCTTGTTTTGGGCATTCTCCTGTTTAATTAGGCGTTACTTACATTATTGGCATGGAACATTTGCAGTGGTGGTACAAAGAAACCAGTTGGGATATTACTTGTAAAGGTAATTCGAGCCATGAATCTTCTCAAGATGGACTTGCTTGGAAAATCTGATCCCTATGTCAAGCTCCGGCTGAGTGGTGAGAGACTGCTCTCAAAGAAAACGTCTGTTAAGATGAGCAACCTGAATCCTGAGTGGAATGAGCACTTCAGATTTATAGTCAAGGATCCTGATACACAAATCCTTGAGCTCCGCATGTTTGATTGGGAAAAGGTTTAGCTTGCTGTATGCAACTTATCTTCTGCTCAAATCCTTATACTAGATCTGAAAACTCTAAAGTTTTCTTGTCATTATGAAGAGCAGTACTTTTTCTATGTTTTTCCTGCTTTGCATAGGGGGCAATAACAATAACCATTTTTCTGATTCTGGTTGTGCAGGTTAAAATGCATGATAAACTGGGTATGCAAGTAATTCCCCTCCGCTTGCTTACTCCATATGAGAGCAAACTGTTCACGCTGGATCTTCTGAAAAGCATGGACCCAAATGATCCTCATAACAAGAAGAACAGAGGAAAGCTTGTTGTCGAGTTAACATTTGATCCCTTCAGAGATGACAATAGCAGGACCATTGTGATGTCAGATGGTGAAGGCAATGTCAGTGCAAAAAGGGACGTCCCAACCTGTGGTGGGTTGCTCTTGGTTTCAGTAGAAAATGCAGAAGGCGTTGAAGGGAAGCGTCACAATAATCCATATGCTGTGGTTCTCTTTAGGGGAGAAAAGAAGGAAACAAAGGTAGTTTTAATCATATTTCCTCCATGAAAAATATGCTGTGTTCTTCTCCTTTAGGCTGCGGTCTGCGACAGTTAGGTGAAAACTTCAGCAAGTTGATACTCTTGTCGTTTGATTTTGTTTTAAAGTCAAACTCTCCTGATTTAAACCAAGTTTTTCAAAAAAATATATTAACATCTATAATATCAAATACATATTTTATAGTAAATATAATGAAACCAATTTGATGTTGTAATTGTTGGTATGTATTTCTATAAAACTAGTCGAACTAGAGAAATTTGACTTACAAAAAAGTCAAATAACTTATGATATGTAATTAGATGAGTATTTGTCACTTGTCTGTGCAACTTGACCTTTGTTCAACTTGATGCAGGTAATAACCATTAACATAAGATGTTTAACTTGTTTTCAGGTAGTCAAGAAAACAAGAGATCCAAGATGGAACGAGGAGTTCCAGTTCATGGTCGACGAGGCTCCTGTGGATGACAAGATCCACATTGAAGTAAGAAGCAAACGCCGTGGGCTCATTGGGCTTCCCTTCCGCAACAAGGTCAGTCAACTCATGCATGTTTCCTGCAGGCTTGCAGCTTGCAGTTGCAGCAGCAGCTAATTTTGCATGCACTGCCCCCTCTGCTGATCATCACATTCTAGCTAGTTCGTACTAGTGCCCTCTCTCTCAAATCTGCCTCTCACCCTTCCAGGAGTCGCTGGGGCATGTGGATATAAACCTAGTGGACGTCGTCAACAACGGAAGGATCAACGAAAAATACCACCTGATCAACTC